>CALYLW010001449.1:155866-290299 GCA_944989445.1 Ampullaceana balthica
TATATATATATATGTATATATATATATATATATATATATATATATATATATATATATATATATATATATATATATATATAATTTATTTAAATCTAGTTAAAATCTGATGTTTTATTTTAAAATGTCTTCAGTATTTTATTCCTGCAGCAACATAGCAAAATTACAAATGATTTTGGTGTCATAATTATATTATAGAAAATTTAGACGAACTTGATTTGTTGTAGTGTTTCTTATTTCAACCTTCTCTCTAAGCACCTCTACCACACCATACTGTGTTTGTAGTGTTTCTTATTTCAACCTTTCCTCTAAACACCTCTACCACACCATACTATGTTTGTAGTGTTTCTTGTTTCTTTGTTTGTTTGTAGTGTTTTTTGTTTGTTTGTTTTGTTGGTTTTTTAAAACATTTTTTTAAAAGATATTTTTTAAATTTATTTTCTTTTACTTGAGCCAATATTCTGATCACCTCAATTGCGGACACAAGAAGGCACCTGAGTCGTCTGTCCATTGGGACATCATGAATTCAGCAGTTAACATATATACATATTCTTGATATTAATTAATGCATTTGCAATTTTGTTTTTTTTTGATAATGCATGAGTGCTCTTTGAGTTTTGATGATACGCTGAGTCTGTTGAGCTGTTACGACTGTGAGTCTTTGGTAGTGGACTATATCAGACGCAATATCAAGTTACTTAAATATCGTGGTAACTGACCAGGTTGTTTCAACACTTTGATGGGACACAAATAAAACGTTTCTGTGGTGAAGAATTGTATTTTTTTTAAAAACAGAAATCCCCGGTTTTCCAGCCACCGCCCGCAGCTGAAGGGAGCTAATTGACTTTTCTGCTGTCAGTTTTCTCTGGAGTTGTGGATCTCGTGATCGGGGTATTTACCACGAGATTTTAGAACTGTGTCAATCTTCTGACAAACTGAATTCTTGGGACGGGTTACATCTTAGAAGCGACCGAAGGCTGCAAACATTTGATAAACAATCAAAATATTGACAATTAGTCGGTCGATTTCAGGGGCGGATTAAGACTGCACGGGGCCCCTGGCTGCAATTCAAACTGGGGCCCTATCCATCCAGCGTCCCTTTAAATAAAATGATTGCTAGCAGCTAATATAAGACTGTAACTTGTAACTAAATAGTTCATCGGTTCCTTTAACATACTTTGTCTGTACTACGGGATCGGCCTTTCCAGCCAAAGATTATTCATGAAAAAATGGAATACGAAGAAATAACTGTTTTTCCGGTATCCAAATATTGAGTGTAAAAATACAATTTTAAAAAATAATTTGTGCCCACGCCGGGAATCGATCGCGTGACCGCTTGCATAGCAGGGCGACTTTCTACCTCAAGACCACACGAGACTGATAAAAAAGAGTGAAGTTTAAAAATATAAACAATAATCTTTAATATTTTCTCTTAATGAGCCTATAAAATCATTTTTTTAAATTCAGGAACTCATGCAAACATTTGTCCATCTTTCTTTAAAAATCTACTAAATTTGAGGGCCCTTAATCAGCGGGGGCCCCTGGCTTTAGCCCGTTCAGCCCCCCCCCCTTAATCCGCAATAGGTCGATTTGCATTAAACGCCATTAGATGACTTAGTCTATAAGCGTGACGCAACATAAAAAGAAAAATTTAAAGGTTATGTTTAAAAAAAAAGATATGTTTTAAACACACAGAAATATAACAGAGGAATACTTTATATAGTTTTGTATCACCTTCGCTGCCTGATGTGTATGTTGTCAGGCTACGGAGGGCGACTTTGGTCAAGAGAAGTTCAACAATTCTACGGGCTGTATTATTAAACAATTTATATATATATATATAAGGTAGTGAATAAGGTAGGTGCTAAAATAAGGTAGTGAATCATAACTCTGGTCAAACATCAGAATTTGATTAATGTTGAAAACGTGGTATTTTCTACTGTTGTATTATCATCATCACGTCTTGTCTTTAAATGTGCTGATCCTTTTTTCAATACCCTTTTTTTACTTCAATAAAATAAAATGTAACTGATAAAATCTGCCAATAAAGGGGTTTTGAGTCTAGTTAACTCTTATAACAATATCTTTTTATGGTCAGTGAGCATTGTTGGAGAAACAATTGAGTTGTATTGCTATGGTACTTGCCGGTGCCACTCGTGCGCGGGAACCATGCGTGAGGAGGGAGTGGGAATAGGGGGGGGAGGCTTCTCATCTGACAACTAGCTGCTGAGAGTTTGTCGAGAAGTCTTTGCTCGGGGAGGGGGGGGAGAAAAGAGTGGCATGCTGATCCCTGGATTTGTGGACTGAGTGTGTGTGTGTTTGGTGGTAGGGTCCATATTAATACACATTCACATTCCACTTACAACCACGTCTTTAAAAAAGGGAGATTAATCCAAACCTGTTGCAGCTGTAACACAAGTGAAGGGGTGAGGGGACTTGGCTGCGGTCAGCTTTGGAATTGAAACAATTAAATTCCACAACACTTTGGCCTGTCTGAGGTCGTCGTTGGGCTTTAGGTAATGGCCGTTTCCTTGGTTACGGAATGGGACAACAGTATTTAGTATGGAAACCTAGTGTCTGCTTTTGGTTGTTTCATTACGTAAAGTAAAAAGTTGCAGAATTGCTGTAATCAATAATGGCATTTGTCATCTGGACGCATGTTTGACTCGTAGTGTTACTTTGTTGTAATATTGTAATAATTTTCTTTTTTGCTCTATGCAATTTATCGTGTAATATTCTACTCAATTAAGTTCGATGTGAAATAATTATCTATTTTGAAATGTTTCTATTAACATCGAAGCTATATTGTCATATTAATTATCATGTTAGTTATTTTAAGAAAAGCTTTCCGTCGATATAACTCAATCTGACCGAAAAATCAAATCGTTAAAGATTAAAAGATTTTTTTACTCACCCTGGACACATTGATCAACATAAATAATATTCGTTCACTGGTGGTCATTAAAATTTCTTATGAAAGCGTTCATGATAGAAATATTTTATGCATCTGAAATCATTTGGATGGGAGGAGGGTCATACATGGGAGGAGGGTCATACATGGGAGGAGGGTCATTCATGGGAGGAGTGTCATTCATGGGAGGAGGGTCATACATGGGAGGAGGGTCATACATGGGAGGAGGGTCATACATGGGAGGAGGGTCATTCATGGGAGGAGGGTCATACATGGGAGGAGGGTCATACATGGGAGGAGGGTCATACATGGGAGGAGGGGCATACATGGGAGGAGGGTCATTCATGGGAGGAGGGTCATTCATGTGCGGCACCATTTCTTCATTTAAAGGATAGCATGCAGCTCTTTCTGTGGACTGAGTTGTAAATTCTCTTCCTGCCCCGGTTAGCTACGCCACTGCTTTATATAGTTTTAATGTAGATATCAAGTCGGCCCAGTTTAGAATAATGAATAGTATTTTAAATGTTTCCCCCCATCGGGTATGGAATTACCAGGTGCCAATGCATCGGATCCCAGCGCTGTCTTGTGATCTTGTTTTTTGACCCTCTTTACCCCTCAACTCTAGAACTAGAAATTAACCAGGGGCAGGGCACCGCCAGCCACGTAGAAAGAATTGATAGGAGATCAATACGTTTAGATCACGGTTGTAGTTCTTTGCCTTTGCTTGGTATTTGAGAACAGAACAAAATATTGATCGTTTATTTCCCCGTCCGTGTTTTCAAATGTTGACTGTGGCCCCAGGGCGGGGATCGATAGAATGGGGACTTTATATCGTCATCTTTAGAGTGGGAGTGTGTGGGAGTGTGCGGGGGTGTAGGTCAGGGGTACTGTACAGTGTAACCGTATAGGCGGGATGTTGAGAGATGGAGATCATCATCAAAGTGCAACAAGCGGAGGGGGAAGGGGGTGGCAGAATAATTGGTGTTTTGCGTCATCATCAGATTGTGTGTGTGAGGGGCTAGGTCTAAATGGCATCAGGGGTGGGGGTGGGATCTTTGCAATATGGCGTGAGTAGCATAGGAAAATAATTCACGTGAGTACTGGAAGGTAATAAATTGTAATTGTTGATGAATGTTTTTTTTAAAAATACAAACCTATCATGAACATTAAATTATACCCTTTTTCTCTCTAAAAAAAGTAATAAGTTAATATTACGTATACACTAAATAAAAATTTGTTTACGACGAATATCTACCGAGTCCTGAGTCTATTGATGGAATGTAGTTTCCACAATCCCATGTCCATAACGACTTCACTGAAAATAAATTTGTTTTTTAATATAGTTTCAACTGGTATACAAATTAATTACTTAGCGTAGCCTAGGGGCCGTCCATAAAGTACGTCACGCTATTTTGACCATTTTTGACCCCCACTCCCCCCTGTCACAAACTGTCACAAATCTCTGGAGCACCCAAAGTACGTCACACTTTCGAATTTTTTTTGAATTAACACCTAATTAAAATATTTAATTTAATACTTAAATTACACTTCACCATTAAACTGTATTAAAATATAAACTTTCCAATTAAATGTAGGGATGTACCAGATTCAAAATTTTGAAATCCGGCCGGAGCTGAATTTGGCCGGATTTATGAAGTGAAATCCGGCTAACGCCGAAATCAGATTTCTTAAAATGGCCGGATTCCTGATTTGCCGGAGCCATTATGAATATATATATAAATTAGGAATGTACCGGCCAGCCGGATTTATAAAGTGAAACCTGCCGAAGTCGAAGCCAGAGCCGGATTTTTTTTTAAATAGCCGAATTCCGGATTTGCCGGAGCTGGAGCCGAAATCCCGTACACCCCCACTTAAAAGAACTATCATATGATTAAAATGACTTTAATAGTAGAATAGTTAATTGGCAACAGTTGTCACAGTTATTCAATGAAATAGTAACTCAATCTAGATCAAATTTGAAAAGAAAAATTGCAAAAATTACACTTGACAATTGTATAAAATACACATAATTTCTCTGCTAACTTTTCATTTACAATGAGTGAGGTTAAGTTTTAGATAATCTTCCGATTATGCAATCTATTGAAACAGGATAATAAGTAGATTAGCGAAACTTGACCTCACCCAGAGATTAAATAATACAAAGAAAACAAAATAATTTGACTTTTTAAAAAAGACTAGATTAACAAATTATGTGACCAACTCTTGTGCTATATTTAATCTGTTTATTATGGTCCTATGAATTATGTTTCATTCAAAAATATTCACTGGACATCATCTTACAACGGTGAAATGAAGTTTTCAGCCATAGTTACGACTGACATCATTCTTTCACCATCATCGTTTCCTTGAAGGATAATTGCAGACAGCTGGTAATCATATGGTTGTACTTTTAAAACTCCTGTTGATCTTGGCATAATGTCATCAAATTTGAGAGTTTGTGCTACAATCAAGGAAGGACATTTATGAGAATCTGCATCTTTCTGAAGCTTTGAGTCCATCAACTATTTGGTTGATTGGGATTGGAGGAGGGGAAGAATCTTGAAGGTAAAACGTTGAAATATGAGCTTCGTGCTTTATCGCAACATTTCATGTCCTGATATTTAACAATTTGAGTGAAGTATTGGCTGGTGCGAACATGATTGTCAAACCATACCTGATCCTTATATTTGTAATATTAGTCCTGCTGCATCCAATTCAGATTTATGAAGAACACATTCAGGAGATACGCATTTCATGCTATTTTGACATAAAACTAATTCTAATTTTTCAAAAAAAAATTTGAAAATTATTTTTAAAGCTATTTAAATTCTACTAAAAAAATATAAATAAATTAGAAAAAAAATAATTAAAAAAATAAATGTGTGACATAACACATGGCCTGACCCCCCCTCCCCCCTGTCACAAAGTGTCACACTTTCTTAGACACCCCCCCTCGGAGCGTGACGTACTTTATGGACGGTCCCCTATGTTTAGGTCGCTGAAATTTACGCTGATATTGATAGGTAGATCAGAGGCGTCACGAGGGTTGGTGTTACCCAGTGCGATAGCTCATGCTGTCACCCCTTCATAACCTACCCCATAGACCTCCTTCGAGTCTGCCAGCACCAAATAACGGGAACATAAACAATTTTACATTTTGGTGCCCCCCCCCCTTTTTATGATGGTGTCACCTTGTGCGGTTCACAACCCCGCACCCCTTGTGACGCCTCTGCGGTAGATATCAATAAATTATTGATGAATATTCACAAGGACATAGATATAGAAATGAGCTTTTATTTCGTATTCTCCTGTTGCGCAATAATTCTGAGGTTTTTAAAATACATTTATCCTACAACTATCGTTTAAATTTAAAAGTTTAAATTCCTCATTAAATCATTACATCCCTCATAAATGATGGGTTTGGTATTTCATTTGATGTTTCTCATTCGTCAATGATTGTTTCGGTGCAGACCAATAAGTGATTGTCGCCACGTCAGTGTAATATGCTTTTTATAAACCCATCGGTCTCGTGGAGCGGGAAAACGGCAGCCGTTGGGATTATAAATCTGTTCCTGCCACGCCAACTGTCACCGAGTGTGATATATGGCGAGATCACGTGAACAAGATGGCAGTAAGAGACGGAATCGAGGCTAGCGCGTGTGAACCATGAGTTATCATGACGTCATCTCTTATCTCTCTTCTTGTAGGAATTGTTTTGTATGAACCGAGATGTCGGTGCTCGTTTACCCGATGTTGGTAACAATCCAAAGATTATTCACTGAGTCTTGTTATTGTTTTTCTTTCCATTTTATTAATGAATTATGTTTCGGCACAGTACATTGAATTTAATTTTTATTTGTTTCATAAGTAATTGTTTCAGAGTAATAGTGATCTATTTTTATTATCATTTTTTTTTGGTGTTGTGAAAGATTTCTCACTTTGAGACCCTGTTAGTGCGTATCGCAAAATCATGAAATAGAATCACGTTTTGATTTTCAAATTGATCCGTTTTTTAAAGGAATTTTAGAGATGAAATAGATTTCTAGAGATGAAGAGACCGCAAACACACACACACAAATCATAATAAAATAAAAACAATCACATTTTTTTTCAATGTCATAGGATCACTTTGGATGGAAATGTGGCCGTATAGAGTTCAAAGCTCATGTACAGTCATCAAATTAGAGGCCGTCTATAAAGTACGTCACGCTCCAGAGGGAGGGAGTGGGTGTAAGAAAGTGTGACAGTTTGTGACAGGGAGAGGGGGCGGCCATGTGTGACGTAACGGTGTTTTATATTAAATTGTAATTATTTTGTTAATTAAAAACAACATTTTTGTTCGAAAGTGTGACGTACTTTAAGGGGGGGGGTCCAAGATTTGTGACAGATTGTGACAAGGGGAGGGGGAGTTTAAAAATGGTCCAAAAAAGCGTGACGTACTTTATGGACGACCCCTTACTTGATTAACGTTCGTTTGAAATTACTAAAATAAATATTTTAAGAAAGTTAAAAAAAATAATCATGGCCGAAAGAAAGGGTCGTAAAATAATTTGGGCTTGATCTGAAACAAGAAAAAGGAAGCTGGGTGAGTTAAAGTCTGATGTGTGTCAGAAGCAGACATTATACTTTCTGCTTTCAGCAAAGGTGTCTCTTCAACTGAGGCAAGTTAAGCCAGAGCTTGGGATATTGCTCGTGCTAAACGACCTTATTCTGGCAGAACTTCGGGCCACAACTATTAGCTACCACAACTACTAGCTACCACAACTACTAGCTACCACAACTACTAGCTACCACAACTACTAGCTACCACAACTACTAGCTACCACAACTACTAGCTACCACAACTACTAGCTACCACAACTACTAGCTACCACAACTACTAGCTACCACAACTACTAGCTACCACAACTACTAGCTACCACAACTACTAGCTACCACAACTACTAGCTACCACAACTACTAGCTACCACAACTACTAGCTACCACAACTACTAGCTACCACAACTACTAGCTACCACAACTACTAGCTACCACAACTACTAGCTACCACAACTACTAGCTACCACAACTACTAGCTACCACAACTACTAGCTACCACAACTACTAGCTACCACAACTACTAGCTACCACAACTACTAGCTACCACAACTACTAGCTACCACAACTACTAGCTACCACAACTACTAGCTACCACAACTACTAGCTACCACAACTACTAGCTACCACAACTACTAGCTACCACAACTACTAGCTACCACAACTACTAGCTACCACAACTACTAGCTACCACAACTACTAGCTACCACAACTACTAGCTACCACAACTACTAGCTACCACAACTACTAGCTACCACAACTACTAGCTACCACAACTACTAGCTACCACAACTACTAGCTACCACAACTACTAGCTACCACAACTACTAGCTACCACAACTACTAGCTACCACAACTACTAGCTACCACAGCTACTAGCTACCACAACTACTAGCTACCACAACTACTAGCTACCAATAAAATTGCTACTATAAAGGCTTCCCAGGAGAATCATAACAATAAGTGTTGACTATAATTATGAGTCTATGTGCAGTGTGTTTCTATTCATTACTTTTACATATTTAAATATTGGTTGATTGTGTAACTGTAACGCTTATGTTTCTTCAAAATAAGGTCAGTGTTGAAACAATTTAAAAGTGTAAATAATTAAATTCAGTTTTAAAAAATTAATAATCAAGAAAGTAATTTTTCATTACGAGTTGGTCGTGACTCAAAATGCTTCAATGCGGCTCTCAATACTATTTTAATTTTTTAAATGGCTCTCAGCTACTACTGGTCTGGCCACCCCTGGGCTACCATAATCGAAGCTTTGAGAAGCGGATCTTTATTCCAAGGATGACAACTCAATGGAACACTAGTAAACAACCGGACGTGACATCAGTCCTCAACACAACACTAGTCTATAAACCGAAAGTGATTTCGTCTTTCATCTTCTGCTTGTATTACAGAGGACTCGGCTATCTTCAATTCAAGCGCTTTGTGGCTTCACGTTGCTGTTTCAGACAGCAGAAAGTAGATTACTTAAATTTTTCTATAGCTGAAATGGATTTCCTTTAACTGGAAATCGTATTTCCTTCCTGAATAAATTATCAATGGATCATGACCTAACTTATGATAACGAACATTTATTTTTAAGTAAAAATAATTAAACATCAAGTTATGTTTTTGTAACTATGTTACAATTTAATATTATTTATGCAGTTTAAGTCTGTAAATGGTGCAACCTTCAAAAAGTTCTTTCTGCTGTTAATTCTTCTTTTAATGGACTCAAATTTTCAAATAGTTCTTATTGTGTTATGTTTAGGTGTGCTGAAAATATATCTAAGACATTAAAAAGTATGTATCTATTGTATCTATTGTATCTATTGCATATTAAAGCTAAATCTTTGACACTCTCGGATGAATAAAGCCGTCACAAATTTTAGAGCATTAGTTTGTGCTACACTCTTGAAAAGTGGTGCACTATGACTAACAATGTCATCCCTGGTAAAATTCCACACACACACAAAAAAAAACCACACTAACACACAAGTAGATATCCATTATATTATATGTATTATAAATACATAATTTCTCGCCTATAACCCTTTTTAAAGTTCAACAAGTTTCTGAAACATCACCGTCCTACTCTGATATCTTGAAGACTCACATTCAGAGATACCCCAAAAACGATACAATCCCTAAAAACTAATAATTTCCATCGTCTATTTCTGAAACCCGAATGATTTCTTAGATTAAAATATATATAAATATATATAATTATGACAAAATGCCATTATATATATATTATTGACAAAATGCCAGTTTGTGCCACCCCAGGGTCACATAATAATGAACGTCAACATGCTCCTGTGCCAAATTCTTGGAGGCCACATCTGAACAGCACCGACGTGTCAAACTGGCAAACGGTGTATCAACAGCTGTAACTTATTCATAGCAAGTTAATCCCGACTGGCAGATGTCCCTTCACGTGACCCAGTCATGTGACTTCCGGTTGAGCTGGCAGTAACTGTCCCGGGGTTAATATCATGGTTTCCGGTCTCAGGTTGTTGTAATGATAACTGAGACTGTATTCGTCAGTTATCTGTTTGTAGATATTTTTACATTTTTAAAAATGAGATGAACACTGATAACCTGTTGCGAAAAACAGACAGTCGTCACAATCCTCCTCCATCCTCTCTTAATCACGTGAAGTTTTGTTGGAAGGCCCCTTTACCCTAATCTAAAAACAATAATTGTTAAATGTGAAGACTAGAAAAAGAAATCGCATATGTTTTACAGTGGTACCTCTGATTATGAGCACCTCTCATAACGAGTAATTCGCATAACGGTCAAAAAATGTGAAGAAGTTGCTCCCTTAACGAGCGATACTTCGGATAACGAGTGACGCAGAAAGGGGAGTCCCCTTTTCCCGACATTCATTTGTGAGCCGGGACTTCCACCCCGATGCATTAGTCTGTGTTTAGCACTCGGTCTGTTAGCGTATTGTTTTTGTGTGTGATGACTCATTTTTACAAATGTTGTATTCAGACAGTATTCGTAAGTTTTGTGTGTGATGACTCATTTTTACAAATGTTGTATTCAGACAGTATTCGTAAGTTTTGTGTGTGCAAAGTGTAGATCTAATAACCTTTACTAAAATGTCTTCCAATGAAAAAAACCACACGAGGACAATTATAAAAGAGAAAAATAACTGTTGGCATTATGGAGGACTATACATTATTGGAGAAGGAGGAGTAGCAGAGCAACACTCTTCTAGCGCAATAAGAGGAAATGCTGAAAGCATGGGAAACTGTTGCATCGTACATTCAGAAGCATCGCCTTAAAAAGGAAGTGGCTATTCATGCTACATAGTTATTAAATGATGACGCTGTGACACATTTTCGTCAAATTTTGAAACGTCGGCAAAAACAAAATTTATGGGGGGTGAGACTGCAACCAGGCTTGTAAATGAGTACATGTATAAAATATAAACAAACAGGGTATGAGTTAGCTGACAGGACGTAACAAAACAGGGTATGTTAGCTGACAGGACGTAACAAAACAGGGTATAGTTAGCCTGACAGGACGTAACAATACAGGGTATGAGTTAGCCTGACAGGACGTAACAAAACAGGGTATGAGTTAGCTTGACAGGACGTAACAAAACAGGGTATGAGTTAGCTGACAGACGTAACAAAACAGGGTATGAGTTAGCCTGACAGGACGTAACAAAACAGGGTATGAGTTAGCTTGACAGGACGTAACAAAACAGGGTATGAGTTAGCTGACAGGACGTAACAAAACAGGGTATGAGTTAGCTTGACAGGACGTAACAAAACAGGGTATGAGTTAGCTGACAGGACGTAACAAAACAGGGTATGAGTTAGCCTGACAGGACGTAACAAAACAGGGTATGAGTTAGCCTGACAGGACGTAACAAAACAGGGTATGAGTTAGCCTGACAGGACGTAACAAAACAGGGTATGAGTTAGCCTGACAGGACGTAACAAAACAGGGTATGAGTTAGCCTGACAGGACGTAACAAAACAGGGTATGAGTTAGCCTGACAGGACGTAACAAAACAGGGTATGAGTTAGCCTGACAGGACGTAACAAAACAGGGTATGAGTTAGCCTGACAGGACGTAACAAAACAGGGTATGAGTTAGCCTGACAGGACGTAACAAAACAGGGTATGAGTTAGCCTGACAGGACGTAACAAAACAGGGTATGAGTTAGCCTGACAGGACGTAACAAAACAGGGTATGAGTTAGCCTGACAGGACGTAACAAAACAGGGTATGAGTTAGCCTGACAGGACGTAACAAAACAGAGAACGTTTCGGCAAAGAGCAAAAACAAATGTCTTTAGATAGTTTTCTAGTTATAAAAAGATTAATTATTTGTCATAAATTCATATTTTTATTTACGTTTTTTGTTTCAAATCTAAATTGTATTCCAATTTGTTATACTCCTTAACAATCCCTAAGTGATTTTATTTGAATAAATGTTAATAAAAGTTTTGAAAAATGCGTGTTTTTTCAGCCTGGAACGCATTAACGTATTTACATTGATTTGTATGGGGAAATTGTTTCGTTCAACGAGTTTGATTCTGTAACGAATTAAGCTCGTTATGAGAGGTTCCACTGTATTTCCAATTTTAAAGATAATTCAAGAAATATGACAAGTATTATATTTCATATAGACTAACTCGCTATCTCTGCAATTCAAATTTTGCCTTACCAACGTTCTTAACTTACGAAGCTTATTGAAACGTTTAAAAAAACATTCAACAAAGTTTGCTTTACTCACAGGTCAACGCTGTAGACGTAACACTTTAGTAATCTGAAATCTAAAGAATCATATTACGTCAGAGATCTGCTCTACGATGAATTACTGCATGGGGCTGGGCATATTTGTTTTCTATTTTTATGTTCTATTTCTCGACTTTTTTCTGGTCGGCCATTCACTTAGACTATTTTTTTTATTCCAGTAAGACAATTGAGTTTCAGTGAGACAATTGATATTAAGTGAGACAATTGATGTTTAGTGAGACAATTTATATTTAGTGAGACAATTTAAATAAAGTGAGACAATTGATATTCAGGGAGACTATTGATATTCAGTGAGATTGATATTCAGTGAGATAAGCAAGAGAATTGACACATCTGAAACAATAGGCCTTATTTGTTTCTTGTTTATGTAAACAACTTTCATTCAAGGTAATACGATTTCCCTGCTCTGGCCTGACATTAGTTTTAATCATCACGTCAATATAAAACGATTGTATAAACTCTACATTTAAAACTTATTTGTCTGGCTGGAACTTTCTTCTGTGATGAGACCGACATCGTGGTGGGTGTTTTAACGCTTGGGGAGGGTTGGTGGTGGTGTGTGTGTGGGGGGGGTTCCTTTTGGGGGGGGGGTGATATTACGTCATATCCCCTGGGACCAGACGCTGTGTTCAAGTTGAAGCTGGTCCGACAGAGGGCGATATTGGAGGATAGTTTCCGGTTACATATCGACACGCTCTGTCAACTCGATGTGGCCCACATAGAAATTTCTTACAACTCAACCACAAAACCAGCCAAGGATACACTTGCCACGGTAAAATCTCTGTAAACACGAGAGGTAGAAATAGTTCACATCCCATTGGGCCACCATTACTGCACCATTAAATTTTGTCAGGTGACAGCGTGATACAAATAATATGGCAGTGAGTGCCACCCCAAGGAGTATTGACAGTTTTGCCTTTGTACGTCAACACTTTCCATTGAGTAGTAATCGGTTACTGTTTGTTGTACCAAAGTGTGCATTCTAAAGTAAAAAAGTCCATTTCAACTCCTGCTTATACTTATATTCTTTCTTCCTCTAACAATCTCTTTTTACCTTTCAATTACCTGTTTCTGTTTAGCTCTTTCTCTCTTTCCTTCCCCCCTATTTCTGTTGCTGTCATCTCTCTCTCTCTCTCTCTCTCTCTCTCTCTCTCTCTCTCCTTCCCGTTCCTTTTTAATTTCTTTCATTCTTTGTATTATTTAATCCATATATTTTTCACCGCTTTCACTTTTCTTTTTCTCTCTATTATTGTCCTCCTTTCTATCTTTCTATTTTCTCCCTTTCTATTTCACGTCTCACTCTCTCTCTCTCTCTCTCTCTCTCTCTCTCTCTCTCTCTCTCTCTCTCTCTCTCTCTCTCTCTCTCTCTCTCTCTCTCTCTCTCTCTCTCTCTCTATTATTGCTGTTTCGCTCGGACTCTCTCCCACAAAAATATAATCAATTTAATGTTTAAGTTGGACGCCTCTTCAATTCCACATTGCCAGAGACTGTCATGAACATGTGCCGAGTTGGCTACACAGAAAATCCATTTGTAAAGAGTAACGGTTTCCTGTCCATGTTCATTATCTCAGCGTCCCCGCGTGATCACTGTCTAAGAGACCTTATCTTGCTGAATGTCTTGGTGGCCATAATCATATAAAATATATTCATAATCCGCAAATTGTTACGGGAATGTGGGGATTAATATGATTTCTTTATTCATTGTGGAACAAAATATTTCCTGCTGGTTTGGGATTAGCCATAAATTAATCTATAAATAAATTTAAAAAAATAAAATAATTAATTGTGTTTTGTCTCCAACGTGAATCTTGTCGGTGGGGGTGGGGGGAGGGGGACTCTTGCCTTATATATGGAAGTCTTGCCTATTGCATTGAGGTCGTCTTGCCTGGTGTATGGAGGTCTTGTCTATTGTATTAACTACTTGTCTGATGAATGAGGTCTTGCCTGGTACATGGGGTTTTGCCCCAAGGGGAAAACATAAAATTAGCGCCGCCACCCCCACCCCCATAGTAATCACATTTTTCTGTTGCATTAAAATTACGACATTAAAATTATAATTTAAAATTTCATTTAAAATAACACTTTTTTCAAATTATACTACGCGCCTCACTCAGTATTGTCATAAATTGGTTTACATAATACACAAAAAATATTTTCCTTTTTCATATTCCGAAAACTAGTCAATGACGTGATCAAAAGATCCTTTTCCAACACTCAGAAGATCAAGTTCACTGAGACGATCCTGTAACATAAGCTATCCAAATACTACTACAAAATAAGTTTGCTAAATGGTCGCTTAAATTTTGCTATTTAAACTGATATTTTTTAAAATTCAGTGCAATTGGCAGCTTTGGAAATGTTGTCTTCCTAAAAAAAAATTCTTTAAAGTCAAGAAGACTAAAAGGAGATTCCTTTAAACTCCATTATGGTTACCAGGCAGCATTTTGCAATCTTCAATTTCCTAAAAAAGTCTGTAGCCCTTGATGACGTGTCGAAGAAATTTTCCACATTTTTAAATTTTGGCGAATTTTCCACATTTTAAACATTTTATGTCTAACACAACAGTCTGAACATTCTTCCTAGTCCAATATTCTGAACATTCTTCCTAGTACAACAGCCTGAAAATTCTTCCTAGTCCAATAGTCTGAACATTCTTCCAAGTCCAATAGTCTGAACATCCTCTTCCTAACGCAAAACTCTGTGAACATTCTCTGCCTAACCCAACAGTCTGAACATTCTCTGCCTACCCAACAGTCTGAACATTCTCTGCCTAACCCAGCAGTCAGAACATTCTCTGCCTAACCCAACAGTCAGAACATTCTCTGCCTAACCCAACAGTCAGAACATTCTCTGCCTAACCCAACAGTCTTAACATTCTCTCTCTCCCCAACGCAAAACTCTGTGAACATTCTCTACCTAACCCTACAGTCTTAAAATTCTCTGTCATGCATGCAGAATTTTATTTGCTAGTGTTCGTTTGTGAACGGATTTGTGATGCTAAGATAAATATTAACGATTCCGTCATCAGTATGAGATTAAGCCTAAACATATTTTCTGTTATCATGAAGTCTGTTTTTTTTTCGGGGAAGTGTGTGTGTGTGTGTGGACTTAGCGGGGCTAGTCTGCTTGAGCCTTTCACTTAAGATAAGATTTCATGATCGACATTTTCTGATAGATTTTTCTTCGTGTTGACCAAAGTGATCCCGAAACGATGATAGCCGATGATATTAAGCAATACATGTTTACACTTGGTAGAATCGTTGGAAGGTCTCGTGCCAAGTGGAACGTTAACTCCCCTACTTTTGGTGAATAAAAATGGTGTGGGGGGGGGCGTGACATTTAGGAAACTTGTTCAACCTTTTATACGAAAGTGGCGGCACACATCTTTGCCTGCCCAGAGGTGAACGAATGCTAGACCCACACTTGCAAATGAATATTTTTTTCCTTTTACTTTAACAAAGATGTAAGGCATCTTAATGGCGATTTTATTTTGTTGAAATATATTGGAAGGTATATTAGCAACAGTCTACTTGTGCTGTCAGGAAGGTATATTAGCAACAGTCTACTTGTGCTGTCAGGAAGGTATATTAGCAACAGTCTACTTGTGCTGTCAGGAAGGTATATTAGCAACAGTCTACTTGTGCTGTCAGCTGACCGTCATTTTATGTAGCCTATATAATTATTAATTTATTTCCCTAAAAAAGTATCGTTTCCTTGGTGTTTACCTCCCTTTATTCATTGTTTAATTTGCTCTGTTTTCTCGTCTTATTATTACAGAAGATCCTGAGAAACCAGACCGGCCAGAAGAAAAAGCACCAATCAAAATGCCGTCCAGCTTTCCCTTGCTCTTTATCGGTGCTTTGGTTGTTGCCATGACGACGTCTGCTCCGACGTCAAACCAAGAAAAACTGCTGAACCCAGCCCCAGCAGGAGACTCAGTAGACAGAGGTGAGTAGTGTGAGAACCACTGAGACTCAGTAGACAGAGGTGAGTAGTGTGAGAACCATTGAGACTCAGTAGACAGAGGTGAGTAGTGTGAGAACCATTGAGACTCAGTAGACAGAGGTGAGTAGTGTGAGAACCATTGAGACTCAGTAGACAGAGGTGAGTAGTGTGAGGACCCTTGAGGACAGGTTGAGTGTGTAGGGGTTGGGAGACAGGGGTGAATAGTGTGTGAACCCTTGAAGACAGGTTGGGTGTGTAGGGGTTGGGAGACAGGAGGGAGTAGTGTGAGAACCCGTGAGGACAGGATGGGTGCAAAGGGGACAGCTGTTTTTGTGTAAGAGGGGTAATGGGATAAACACTTTTTGAAAAGTCAAATGATTTGAATTTTAAACTAATCTGAATTTAAACCTTTTTTTTAAGAAAGAAAAATGTGTAAAATATGTCCCCAAAATTGTTTCAACGGCAGCCGTGTATTTTGTGTATAGCAGTTCCGACAGTTTGTTACCACGACTCGGTCGACAACTTTTCTATATTCATAACGAGGCAGGGCCCCCAGCTACTCAACTCATTCCACAAGCGATCATTCAAACAAACAAACCAAACACTCACGGAGTTCGCTAAAGCTCTCCACACGAGGCAACCTGCCAAAAGATCCAACTGCAACCCAACCGACCAACCCAACCGACCAACCCAACCGACCAACCCAACCGACCAACCCGACCGACCAACCCATTCACTGAAACTGTTATTTGAAAATTCTAAATCAGCTTTCGTACAATATCCAATAGAGCCTCCAAATCGCTTTTTAAAACATTCTCTTCAATTCAGTTTTAGCAACGTTTTATTCCCATCTTTTTTTCTCTCCACATGTAACGAAGTTTATTCAAATGCCTCATTCGGCATTCGTTTACACTTGTGTTTCATGGATTGATCAACTCAAACACAAATACCAAATCATGGGGTGGGGTCGTTTTAAAGTTTCTACCCGAGCGTCCAACAGTTAGATCCAGTTATTTAACTCAGCTGGTGATATGTCTGCGTCCATGGCCGAGCGGGAAGTGATGTGTCTTTTGACATTTTACCCCTGTGTTTGAAATGTTTTATTACCCTCCGTTTTAGATTAAACCTTATATATCCTTGCTCCACCTTTTCTAACACACTAGACACAAGTTTTTACCCCACCCATAGCTCCATTAATTATCTTCCTACTACCTTTAACAGACGTTAACTATTTCTACCCTTTTATACAATCGACTCCATTTTTTCACCCATTAAGATTTAATCCATTCCGTTTTTTTTTAAACTTCAGCAAAAGTGGATTATCGCCATGGCAGTAAAATGACCAAGTGGTCCAACCGTTTTTTTCGGTGCTGATTGTTTAAAGTCTTGATTTATTTTCTTACAAATGTCACAACTCACAACTAATATTTTCTGTCCATCCTGCTATCACCCGATAAAGCAGCTTCTGGCCAGAGCCGTCTTTACACCATTTTGGGCCCCGGGCAAAGAAATAGTGCGCCCTCCCCACCCGCAGGAATAAAAAAATTTAATATACATAATATATATAAATAAACATATTCCCATGGGGCCCCTATGCTCGTGGGCCCCCGGGCAAATGCCCAACGGGCCTATGCGTTAAGACGGCCCGGCTTCTGGCAGTTAGAACTCCTGATATAGCAGTTTCTGGCAGTTAGAACTCCTGATATAGCAGTTTCTGGCAGTTAGAAGAAATATCTTTTATTATATAAAATATTATGTGTTCGAATCTACATTATTTCGTATTTTCTATCGTATATATATATATATATATATATTATATATATATATATATATATATATATATATATATATATATATATAAATATATAAATATATAAACAATGTAATTACCAAAGATAACAATAAAAACTTATGGTCCTTTATCAAATCTAAAAAAATGGAACCTTCCGGAATAGCCACACTAAAAGGCTCAAATAATAAAACCTATAATGATAATGAAACTAAAGCTAATATCCTTAACACATATTTTGCATAATCTTTTTCTGCTTCAGGCGACAAAGAAGTTTTAATAAATTTAAATAAAATGGAAGAAATAGGTAACATAACTGTAGATGAGATAGGTATACATTCACTCCTAAAAAACTTAAAAATAAACAAAGCAACTGGCCCAGATGATTTGCCTGCAAGGTTATTAAAAGAACTAAGCAATGAACTATCCCCAATCCTTGTAGTTCTCTTTCAAGCCTCTCTAAACTAGGGTAAAGTGCCCCAGGATTGGAAATTAGCTAACGTAACTCCACTCTTTAAGAAAGGGGATAAATCAGACCCTGGTAATTACAGGCCTGTATCACTTACTAGTATCACCTGTAAATTACTAGAACACATAATATATAGTAGAATAGTTAACCACCTTGACAAATATAATGCCCTATGCCCACATCAACACGGCTTTAGAAAAAACAGATCATGTGAAACACAATTAATAGGTTTAATAGATGAACTATCAAAAGGCTTAGACAAAAATGATCAAATAGATACAATATTACTAGACTTCTCAAAAGCATTTGACAAAGTTCACCACCTTAGTTTACTTAAAAAAACTTAACTACTTTGGAATCTCAGGTTCCTTACATCACTGGATTCAAGACTTCCTTTTGGGCAGGGAGCAAACTATAATAATTAATGGATCTAAATCTGCACCAATAAAGGTTAACTCAGGAGTTCCACAAGGAACTGTGCTAGGTCCCTTACTCTTTTTAATTTATATAAATGATTTAAACAACAACATCTCAACAGGTACAAAAGTTAGGTTATTTGCTGATGATTGTATAATCTATAGAACAATTAAATCAGAACAAGATAGCAAAATTTTACAAAAAGACTTAGATGAATTGATAAAATGGGAAACTAACTGGAGTATGTCTTTCCACCCAGAAAAGTGTCAACTGTTAAGAGTAACAAAGAAAAAGAAACAAATAAATTCAAAATATTACATTCATGGAAAAGAACTGACCCAAACTAAAGATGCAAAATACTTAGGAGTCTTAATAAATGAGAAACTATCATGGAATCCCCATGTCAATGAAGTTATTAAAAAATCAAACAAAACCTTAGGCTTTATAAAAAGAAACTTTAACAAATGTAATAGAGATATAAAACTAAAATGCTACCTCACTTTGGTGAGACCTGTACTAGAATATGCATCTTCTGTATGGGACCCATCCACTAAAGAAAACATTGATAAACTAGAACAAATTCAAAAAAGAGCTGCCAGATTCATTACTGGAGAATATTTGAAACTGACAAGAATAACACCATTAGTTAAATCATTAAACCTTGAAACACTAGAGGATAGAAGAACCAAGAGCAAAGTAATAATCATACATAAAGCAATTAATTCTAATTTAGAAATACAACACAAAGATAACTTAATACAACTCTCAGATAGACATAAGGATAAAAACACCTTTCTTATTCCGTATGCAAGAACAAACACATACAAGTTTTCCTTCTTCCCGTCCGGAATTCGGGCGTGGAATGGGTTGCCTGAAGAATCCAGGAAAACCAACACTTTATCAGCATTTAAATCTCTAATAAAAATGCAGGACTAACACAAACCATAGATAAGCGTAGGACGCAATAATCTTCTGTATAGAAGGCGCGTCTGTAAACAGATAAGATAAGATATATATATATATCTTGTCTCCATTTTCTCTTTCCTCTACCTTATTCGCTCTCATTTATTTTAAAATTTAAAACTCCAAAAATCAGCCATTCCCTTAATTACAATCCTGTGTTTTTACCGATCCTCTTCCAATTTAACTTGTGTCCACATAAGTGGGATTGAAATATAAAAATGGAATCAGCGAAGGAACAATTAATGACATATTGCCCAAAATAGAAAATAATTTGAACTGAAAATAGCGCAAAAGGTCGCCGAGTTTTAATACATTTTTAATTTAATTTTTTTGTGTCGCTGAATCTGTCGAAACAATAAATCACAACAATCGCCAGGCCACGCCCACTTAATTCCCCAGGTTGCAAAATCCAGGTTAGCCTCGGAGAACAAAAGACACACGCGACTACACAAAATGACTCACCTGGGAGTTGCTTGTTGTAGCGCATGCTTCAATTCTTTTTTTAAAAAAATGTAATGACAGGTTCGTTATAATGAGCTTCCTATCGATAGAGTGAAGGGTCTGATCTATGATCTAATTGTACAAGTCCTCATGTACTTCACTTCACCGTCACATTCAATCCGGTCGACCTCATCTATTAAATTAAAATTTTCCTTTGAAACAACGACCTTTTTATTTGTAGCGAAACAATTTATATGTCTATTCGATACATTGAATAGGATTCACATTTATGACGAAGTTACTCAGATCTTTATGTTCTATAAAATCAATATATTCCAATCTTGACATAAACACGCGGCTAAACCGTAAATCAATCGATGCATCAACTGTCAGATTTGTTTTCCTCTCTTCCCGTCCAGTTGTAGAAATCAAAACATAACAGTGTTAGATTCATTTCTTCATAGGTTGCACTAGATTTTGGGTAATGTAAAATCTCAATATTCAACATCTATGTATTGAAAAATATATGCTACTATCTCACTATTTATATCATAAATGACGTCGAAGTTCCGAGAGATGTTTGATAAATGTGTCTAAATCATGTAACAAACTTGGAACGGTTTTGGCTTGGGGTTGGCTTTAACATTTGGAAATAAAAAAACTGAATCGTATTTATGCTACATTACTTCCATCAAAATTCGATTAACGGAAAGGTTTCGATCCAATATTGCACCCTGTCAATTTTTAAATCCCTTATATTTTCTTCACCGTCTTGTCTCTCTGTCTGTCGTGGACTCGCGGTCGGTGGAAAACAAAAGTAAAAAATGACCCACTTCCCGTGATTCTATCGATATGAAATTTTGCACATAGACTCGCCTCACCTAACAATGCATTGTGTCAAAATTTCAGATCGATCGAATGTGCCGTAATTAAATTCATGCATTTTTAGTTTATCTCTATGTAACTCTATTTAGCCGTCTGCTATTGTTGACATCCACGTGTCACTGGATTTCACTCCAACCATCGATGACCACATCCCCGTGTTTTACATCAAGGAGAGTTCAGTCACTTTCAGTCTGTACATGTTTGTCGCGCTGTGCATATTATATTGCACATAATCAATACTTTTAGTTATGTCTCATATATAAGGGATTTATAGTCAAAAACTTTGTTTTTACGGGTTGTTTAATTGTCTATTTCAGCCAAGCGAGCAGAGGAAGAGATCGTGTTCGGCAACCAACAAAACAAACCACGGGTCATGGCCAAGAAGTCTGACTTAGGCAACATCTTTGACCCCGCCATAGGGGAGAAGGACAGGACAGGGGAGGTCATAGTTCACAACGAGTTACCTGTCCCTGCTGATCTCAACGCCCGGGCCGAGGCTGCTCTTGAGAGCAGTCGTGACGGTGAAAAGATGGAGGAGGCTGTGGAGGAGGCCATGAAGACAGTCGCCAAACAGAGTGCTGCACAGGTCAGAGGGGTGGGGGAGTGTGCGGTACGGGTCAGAGGGGTGGGGTGCTGCACAGGTCAGAGGGGTGGGGGAGAGCTGCACAGGTCAGAGGGGTGGGAGTAGTCAATGCGGCACATGTTCAGAGATTTGTTGACTTTTGGCGGAGAGAAGCTGTCCTCAGGATTGCATGAATGGTAGTACGAGCCAGGGTATACGTGGTCACGAGCCAGGGTAGCAGCAATGTTGGTAATGAGCCAGGGTATACGTGGTCACGAGCCAGGGTATACGTGGTCACGAGCCAGGGTATACGTGGTCACGAGCCAGGGTATACGTGGTCACGAGCCAGGGTATACGTGGTCACGAGCCAGGGTATACGTGGTCACGAGCCAGGGTAGCAGCAATGTTGGTAATGAGCCAGGGTATACGTGGTCACGAGCCAGGGTATACGTGGTCACGAGCCAGGGTATACGTGGTCACGAGCCAGGGTATACGTGGTCACGAGCCAGGGTATACGTGGTCACGAGCCAGGGTATACGTGGTCACGAGCCAGGGTATACGTGGTCACGAGCCAGGGTATACGTGGTCACGAGCCAGGGTATACGTGGTCACGAGCCAGGGTAGCCGTACAGTTGGTAATGAGCCAGGGTAGCCGCACAGTTGGTAATGAGCCAGGGTAGCAGCAATGTTGGTAATGAGCCAGGGTAGCCGCACAGTTGGTAATGAGCCAGGGTAGCAGCAATGTTGGTAATGAGCCAGGGTAGCCGTACAGTTGGTAATGAGCCAGGGTAGCCGTACAGTTGGTAATGAGCCAGGGTAGCCGTACAGTTGGTAATGAGCCAGGGTAGCCGTACAGTTGGTAATGAGCCCAGGTAGCCACACAGTTGGTAATGAGCCAGGGTAGCCGTTCATTTGGTAATGAGCCAGGGTAGCCATACAGTTGGTAATGAGCCAGGGTAGCAGCAATGTTGGTAATGAGCCAGGGTAGCCGCACAGTTGGTAATGAGCCAGGGTAGCAGCAATGTTGGTAATGAGCCAGGGTAGCCGTACAGTTGGTAATGAGCCAGGGTAGCCGTACAGTTGGTAATGAGCCAGGGTAGCCGTACAGTTGGTAATGAGCCAGGGTAGCCGTACAGTTGGTAATGAGCCCGGGTAGCCACACAGTTGGTAATTAGCCAGGGTAGCCGTACAGTTGGTAATGAGCCAGGGTAGCCGTACAGTTGGTAATGAGCCAGGGTAGCCGTACAGTTGGTAATGAGCCCAGGTAGCCGCACAGTTGGTAATGAGCCAGGGTAGCAGCAATGTTGGTAATGAGCCAGGGTAGCCGCACAGTTGGTAATGAGCCCAGGTAGCCACACAGTTGGTAATGAGCCAGGGTAGCCGTACATTTGGTAATGAGCCAGGGTAGCCGTACAGTTGGTAATGAGCCAGGGTAGCCGTACAGTTGGTAATGAGCCAGGGTAGCCGTACAGTTGGTAATGAGCCCAGGTAGCCACACAGTTGGTAATGAGCCAGGGTAGCCGTACAGTTGGTAATGAGCCAGGGTAGCCGTACAGTTGGTAATGAGCCAGGGTAGCCGCACAGTTGGTAATGAGCCAGGGTAGCCGTACAGTTGGTAATGAGACAGGATAGCATTACAGTTGGTAATGAGCCAGGGTAGCCGTACAGTTGGTAATGAGCCAGGGTAGCCGTACAGTTGGTAATGAGCCAGGGTAGCCGTACAGTTGGTAATGAGCCAGGGTAGCCGTACAGTTGGTAATGAGCCAGGGTAGCCGTACAGTTGGTAATGAGCCAGGGTAGCCGCACAGTTGGTAATGAGCCAGGGTAGCCGCACAGTTGGTAATGAGCCAGGGTAGCCGTACAGTTGGTAATGAGCCAGGGTAGCCACACAGTTGGTAATGAGCCAGGGTAGCCACACAGTTGGTAATGAGCCAAGGTAGCCACACAGTTGGTAATGAGCCAGGGTAGCCGTACAGTTGGTAATGAGCCAGGGTAGCCGTACAGTTGGTAATGAGCCAGGGTAGCCGTACAGTTGGTAATGAGCCAGGGTAGCCGCACAGTTGGTAATGAGCCAGGGTAGCCGTACAGTTGGTAATGAGCCAGGGTAGCATTACAGTTGGTAATGAGCCAGGGTAGCCGTACAGTTGGTAATGAGCCAGGGTAGCCGTACAGTTGGTAATGAGCAAGGGTAGCCGTACAGTTGGTAATGATCCAGGGTAGCCGTACAGTTGGTAATGAGCCAGGGTAGCCGTACAGTTGGTAATGAGCCAGGGTAGCCGTACAGTTGGTAATGAGCCAGGGTAGCCGTACAGTTGGTAATGAGCCAGGGTAGCCGCACAGTTGGTAATGAGCCAGGGTAGCCGTACAGTTGGTAATGAGCCAGGGTAGCATTACAGTTGGTAATGAGCCAGGGTAGCCGTAGAGGTTGGTAATGAGCCAGGGTAGCCGTACAGTTGGTAATGAGCCAGGGTAGCCGTACAGTTGGTAATGAGCCAGGGTAGCCGTACAGTTGGTAATGAGCCAGGGTAGCCGCACAGTTGGTAATGAGCCAGGGTAGCCGCACAGTTGGTAATGAGCCAGGGTAGCCACACAGTTGGTAATGAGCAAAGGTAGCCACACAGTTGGTAATGAGCCAGGGTAGCCGTACAGTTGGTAATGAGCCAGGGTAGCCACACAGTTGGTAATGAACCAGGGTAGCCACACAGCTGGTAATGAGCCAGGGTAGCCGTACAGTTGGTAATGAGCCAGGGTAGCCGCACAGTTGGTAATGAGCCAAGGTAGCCACACAGTTGGTAATGAGCCAGGGTAGCCACACAGGTAGTAATGAGCCAGGGTAGCAGCACAGTTGTTAATGAGCCAGGGTAGCCACACAGTTGGTAATGAGCCAGGGTAGCCACACAGTTGGTAATGAGCCAGGGTAGCAGCACAGTTGTTAATGAGCCAGGGTAGCCACACAGTTGGTAATGAGCCAGGGTAGCCACACAGTTGGTAATGAGCCAGGGTAGCCACACAGTTGGTAATGAGCCAGGGTAGCAGCACAGTTGTTAATGAGCCAGGGTAGCCACACAGTTGGTAATGAGCCAGGGTAGCCACACAGTTGGTAATGAGCCAGGGTAGCCGCACAGTTGGTAATGAGCCAGTGTAGCCACACAGTTGGTAATGAGCCAGGGTAGCCACACAGTTGGTAATGAGCCAGGGTAGCAGCACAGTTGTTAATGAGCCAGGGTAGCCACAAAGTTGGTAATGAGCCAGGGTAGCCACACAGTTGGTAATGGGCCAGGGTAGCCGCACAGTTGGTAATGAGCCAGTGTAGCCACACAGTTGGTAATGAGCCAGGGTAGCAGCACAGTTGTTAATGAGCCAGGGTAGCCACACAGTTGGTAATGAGCCAGGGTAGCAGCACAGTTGTTAATGAGCCAGGGTAGCCGTACAGTTGGTAATGAGCCAGGGTAGCCGTACAGTTGGTAATGAGCCAGGTTAGCCGTACCGTTGGTAATGAGCCAGGGTAGCCGTACAGTTGGTAATGAGCCAGGGTAGCCGTACAGTTGGTAATGAGCCAGGGTAGCCGTACAGTTGGTAATGAGCCAGGGTAGCCGCACAGTTGGTAATGAGCCAGGGTAGCCGCACAGTTGGTAATGAGCCAGGGTAGCCGTACAGTTGGTAATGAGCCAGGGTAACCACACAGTTGGTAATGCGCCAGGGTAGCCACACAGTTGGTAATGAGCCAAGGTAGCCACACAGTTGGTAATGAGCCAGGGTAGCCGTACAGTTGGTAATGAGCCAGGGTAGCCACACAGTTGGTAATGAGCCAGGGTAGCCGTACAGTTGGTAATGAGCCAGGGTAGCCGCACAGTTGGTAATGAGCCAAGGTAGCCACACAGTTGGTAATAAGCCAGGGTAGCCACACAGTTGATAATGAGCCAGGGTAGCAGCACAGTTGTTAATGAGCCAGGGTAGCCACACAGTTGGTAATGAGCCAGGGTAGCCACACAGTTGGTAATGAGCCAGGGTAGCAGCACAGTTGTTAATGAGCCAGGGTAGCCACACAGTTGGTAATGAGCCAGGGTAGCCACACAGTTGGTAATGAGCCAGGGTAGCCACACAGTTGGTAATGAGCCAGGGTAGCAGCACAGTTGTTAATGAGCCAGGGTAGCCACACAGTTGGTAATGAGCCAGGGTAGCCACACAGTTGGTAATGAGCCAGGGTAGCCGCACAGTTGGTAATGAGCCAGTGTAGCCACACAGTTGGTAATGAGCCAGGGTAGCCACACAGTTGGTAATGAGCCAGGGTAGCAGAACAGTTGTTAATGAGCCAGGGTAGCCACACAGTTGGTAATGAGCCAGGGTAGCCACACAGTTGGTAATGAGCCAGGGTAGCCGCACAGTTGGTAATGAGCCAGTGTAGCCACACAGTTGGTAATGAGCCAGGGTAGCAGCACAGTTGTTAATGAGCCAGGGTAGCCACACAGTTGGTAATGAGCCAGGGTAGCAGCACAGTTGTTAATGAGCCAGGGTAGCCGTACAGTTGGTAATGAGCCAGGGTAGCCGTACAGTTGGTAATGAGCCAGGGTAGCCGTACAGTTGGTAATGAGCCAGGGTAGCCGTACAGTTGGTAATGAGCCAGGGTAGCCGTACAGTTGGTAATGAGCCAGGGTAGCCGTACAGTTGGTAATCAGCCAGGCGAGCACGGTACAAGAAGCTTAGGTGACACTAGTGTTAGATATCAGGCAAGAAATGGCACTTGGTGATCTGCAGGTCGTGGTATGTGCGGCACTGAGTAGAGTGATGGCATTACAAAGATCAGATGGAACACTGGACGGATTTTTTAAATCTCTTATATTAACTTAACCGCCGTCTCTCTCTCTGTCTTGGGTTCGCGGTCGGTCGGTCAGGCGGAAAAAACAAAAGTAAAAAATGGCACACTTCCCGTGATGCCATCGAGCTGAAATGTTGCACATAGACTCGTGTCACCTAACAATGCATCGTATCAAAATTTCAGATCGATCGAATGTACCGTAATTAAATTAATGCATTTTTAGTTTATCTCTATATAAGTCAATGTAATTCAATATCGCCGTTTGGTAATGTTCGCCTTCCACGTGCCACTTGAGTCGTTCACGCCAGTCATTGATGTCCACACCCCCTACCCCCTTCCCCCGGTTTTAAAGACAGAGGAGATCAGTTGGTTTCAGTCTGTAAATGTGTGTCGCTTTTGAACATGTTCAATACTTTTAGTTATGTCTCACATATAAGGGATTTATAGTCAAAAACTTTGTTTTTTCGGGGTTGTTTAATTAACTGCTTCAAATCATTTCCGGATCTTACTGCGAGCACCGCAGCTCGGTTTGAGAAAAAGCAAAAAAATTGTCTATTACTCTTAAAATTAAAGTTAAAGTACAAAGAATCGATGTGGTTTTGCGTTCGTTAGATGTGCTTTAATGGGATGTGTGTGTGTAAATATGGGGTGCGAAGTGCATTAATTGGTTATCAAGGGGAATAATAATTCAAACTTGAAATCATTTAATCTTGTTGTCCATTAGTAAGGGATAATGACAGTATGTTGGAGACCTTGTTTGAGGGTAAGCTCTGTCTGTGTCAACGATTTCTTTATATTTTGTTTATTTATGCCTATCCTTTCATGTCTAAGTTCTAGCTGGTTATTTGCTTATCGCTAAATCAAAAATTTTGATGAACTTGTGTTTTTTTTTCATCAAGTAAGAAAATATCAAAGTGAATTTAAATAATCAAACAGCTTGCTGTTAGTACTTCCAAACAACAGGGAATTAGCGGATTAAAAAACAGGAACCATATATTCCCAAAAGGCAATTCTTTTAAACTGAGATCATTATTATTTATTGGAGCCCATCCAATTTAACATAGATGACAGTAAAAGGCGCTGTAGAAATGTTTACGGTATAGGAATATTGGACTGAACGTAATCTGTGTGTAGAACGTAAGCACAACGCCAACATGAGCAGCATCACAATATCACGAATGTTTCTCTCATTCTGTTTCTTTCTTATTCTCTGAATTCTTATTCCGAGTATCCGACCGAGGAAAAAAAAACTTAGACAAACTTTTATTTTAAAAAAGTTTGAAATAAATTGAAATAGAGTGAAGTTTTTTGTTTTTATTTTAATTTTTTTTTAAAAATTTAAAAATTTAAATAAATATTACGATGTTACATTTGGACAGTGTTAGCTTACTAAGCCACTTTACATCCACTCCATGGAAGCAGAAATTGAAAGAAGAAGAATTAAAAGCCATAGAATGTTCCATTAACTTTTGAATTGAACACACGTCTGAAATTCCTCTGAAAGCTGATATTCTAAAAAACATCCATGCAAACACTTTATTATAAATGATACATTTGACATTCTGAATAGATCCGAGACCACCTAATCTGACATTCTGAATAGATCCGAGACCACCTAATCTGACATTCTAAATACATCCGAGACCACTTAATCTGACATTCTGAATAGATCCGAGACCACCTAATCTGACATTCTGAATAGATCCAAGACTACCTAATCTGACATTCTGAATAGATCCGAGACCACCTAATCTGACATTCTGAATAGTTCCGAGACCACCTAATCTGACATCCTG
The DNA here is from genome assembly GCA_944989445.1 of Ampullaceana balthica. Lineage (NCBI taxonomy): Eukaryota > Metazoa > Mollusca > Gastropoda > Lymnaeidae > Ampullaceana > Ampullaceana balthica. Next base: position 184,228 of record CALYLW010001449.1, read on the forward strand.
AATAGATCCGAGACCACCTAATCTGACATTTTAAATAGATCCGAGACCACCTAATCTGACATTCTGAATAGATCCGAGACCACCTAATCTGACATTACTCCGATATTTGACATTTCTAATTATCGAAATTTTCACGTAAATATCTAGCACACACACAAACACACACAATTAAAAACTCCACGTTTGTCTGACACACAATATACACACGCAAGAAATTGTTCAAAATAAGTAATTAACTGTCTCTGTCCATACCAGAGTATGACCTACAGACAAGAGTTATCCCTTATATAAACACACGGCAGCGATCTAATCCGCAAGAAAACGTAAACCTTTTAAGTTAAAATGAGTTGACACAAGAGTTTATAGGAAGTACGTTGTTTTAAATCCGCGTAAAAAATAAAGAATATGATTTTTTTTCAACATCCTTTATATTCACCGCCTGTTATACGTTGAATAAAAATAATAATAAATAATAATAATAAACACTGTTGTTTTTTTTTATAACTCCTGCCTAGTTACCAAGTGAAGCTGAACCGCCCAGGGGTGCAGTTGGTCTCTTAACATGGAGAAGTTACTTAATGACCAAATGAATGTAGAATTGTTTTTCTCGTAAGATGTAGAAACAAATCTTGGTTCCCTGTTGCCCTGAAAAAATCCCCCCCCCACACACACACATCTTCCCGCTTCGTGAAAATCCTCAAATCCTCCTCATTAAAACTTTTTAATAGGCCTACCTTTTTATTTTGTATGTTATTTGAAAGCTTTATGGCAGTCCTATGATGTATACCCATAGCCTATATATGTGCTACAGATCAATATGATTTTTACACGCTTTTATTTAAGTCACACTGTTTGTATGTTGTATCCATCCATCCATTCTTCCTTCAAATCTTGTAACGTAAAATTAAACCACTTCTGATGGTCCTAGAGATCTCAAAATTTTACCACATATAGATCGTGGATGACAATGCATTGTATCAAAATTTCAGATCGATCGAATGTACCGTAATTAAATTAATCAATTTTTAGTTTATCTCTATTTATCACTATTTAGAATGTATAGTCGTCTGCTAGAGTTGACCTCCACGGTTCACTGGTTTCACTCCAGCCATCGTTTACCAAATTCCCGTGTTTACATCAAGGTCAGGGGAGATCAGCGCGTTTCAGTCTATAAATGTTTGTAAATAAAAGCGTGTCCTTTTAAAAAAAAAGATTTTTTTTACATTTTACTTAGGCTGCCAAAGTGGCGCTGTCCGAGGTCAAAGAGCTGGCCAAAGAGGCGATCAACAAAGAGATCAACAAGGAGATCAAGGCGGTGGACGCGGAAATCAAACAGGATCTTAAAAGTATTGAGAAATCAGCGGCGGAGCCCTCAGCAGCCTCGGTTAAGGCGGAGTCCTTAGTGCCAGAAACCCCGGCAGGAGTTGAAGATGACGTGGAGCAGTTCTTGCACGAGATTCAGGACGATAACGGCCTTGACCCCAACCAGCAGAGCTCGGAGGTCAATGACGTGGGGTCGGACTTTTATCCCATCATGTACATGACGTCACCATACTCAGGTTAGAGATGTTTTTAAAAAAAGATTTTTTTGTATTTTGAAGCAATCCTCAAGTAATTAATTTATTCGGCACTCCGTTGCTACAGCTTGTCAGACTGTTGCCCAGAGCACCCTGTTTGATTCCCTGATGGGTGCTGCCCATGCGCAGTCTGCCCTGGCGTGCTCTATAATATAAAAATAAATACAGTTTTGTCTGCAACTCCGGTAGTTTCATTCATTATTAAAGAAATACTGAGAATATAGTATGTTTATCTTTATTTACTTGATGAATGAATGAACTCACAACGTTAACAGATTCTGTTCCAGATCTGTAGCGCACATTTAAAAATGAATTCCTTTTGAGATTTACGACACGCACAAAAATTGATAGCTTGGAGAGTTTTTTTTTATGAAAGTGTAATTTCACGACAATGTTAGAATTCCCACAGATTTGCCAATTTATTACCACGGATAGAGGAAAATCTTAATCTTGCGCTGTCTAACCCAGATAAAAAGTATACCCACTGTTGTTACAGTATCAAGGTACAATGTTTTGGATCAATATCGTAGAACAATATCTTGCTACAATGTCTTGGCACAATCTGTTTATCCAATATTACAGAAAAATATATTGGTACAATGTCTTGGTCCAATATGATAGAACAATATCTTGGTACAATGTCTTGGTAAATGTCTTGTGATAATGCCCTAGTCATATGTCAAGGTACGGTATTATGTGGTACAATTTCTTGATACAATGTCTTGTCCGTGTAACAACGTGGTGGTAAATATATTTTAAAAATCCTTCTTATTTATTCCCCAGGTCAAAGTATGAGACCTAGATTCCCTTTCCCATACTTCCGTAGGCGAAGGTCACTTCCGTCTATTAGAAAAACCGTCGCGACCAAAGTTCACCGAGGGTCACGCCGCATCAAAAGAGATATCCTCGACGACTTCTACGACGCCTACACTGTCCCTTACTCGCCCGTCGACGTCAATGACGCCCTGATCCCTGACCCCGACCAGTACGTGCCCTTGACCTTGGAAGAGAAGGAGTACCTCTACCGAAGACTGCTGAACAACCTCGCCAGCGCCTATGACGAGCCCGAGACGGAAACTCTTCAGGACGAACCGTTCCAAGGCGAACCAGAAGAATTTCCCTACGTTCGTGGTTACGGCGAACAGCGGGACGAACCGTACGTGGTTTTCAACCCCTACAGGGAGAATCTCATCAAAGAGGTGGCCCTCAGGGAGGGACTCCAAGACGAGGACGAGCCAGGGGTGCTGGTGGAGCCCGGGGTGTTTGGGGAGCCGGTGGGGTATGTTAAGAGGAACATGATGGACTATTACCCCGTGGAGGAGGAGGAGAAGAGATACTTTTTCCCGTTCAACGAGGAGCCAGAGACCCACTGGGGCGCTTTCGTGCCGGAGAAGAGAGATTACAGTGAGGCCATTCAGAGGCTTCAGAGGTTGGCCATGGCTCTCAGTGACAACCCGGGGCCTTATTACAGGGAGATGGTTGAGGTGAGTGATGCCAGGATCAGGGCATTTGTGTAAAGTTGTCTGTGAAATAAGCTCAAGCTTCTCTTTTCAGCTGGATGAAAGCTAAGATATATCCACAGATAAAGTAACAACAGTAACAACAGTAACAACAGTAACAACAGTAACAACAGTAACAACAGTAACAATCCACAAACGACCGTTAGTTTAAGTCAGTGCTTCTCAAAGTGGTGGTCCGCGGACTGGTGCCGGTCCGCGGGCCATCCGATGCCGGTCCGCAGAAGTTACCAAGAAAGGACATTTCGCTACCACGTCAGTACAGGCAAATAGTTGACCGGTCCCTGGTGCAATGGAAAAATTCCTTCCGGTCCGCCACACTAAAAAGTTTGAGAAGCACTGGTTTAAGTCACACAGTCCAAGTTATTCCCGGTACCACGACGAGTCCCGGTCAGACAGTCGGGGACTCTGGGACAAGCCACCGTGTAGGCCAGTGACGCCGAATCTTTTTGAGGCCGCGTGCCCAAAATTCAACCCAAACCCACTTATAATAAATATATCAAAGTGTCAACTCTCCAATTAAATACGAAAATGTTAGTTTGGCTAAGCTGGTTTAATTAAGAAAAATAATGTTTTGGTCGCGTGCCGGCCGATGAGGCTCAGCGTGCCGACTGTGGCACACGTGCCATAGGTTCGCTATCACTGGTGTAGGCCTACACTAATAGTTAACTCCCATATTTTATAATAGAAAAACGCGAAAAATATTTTTCTACGACAGTTTTTAGACGGAATTTTTATTTTTAACAAACTAATGAATCGGGATGGGGTAACAAAAAAAAATATAATTTAAAAAATATAAAATTTTCTATTTAATCACTGATAAACATCACAAGGTCAAGGACACTCTGCCCCCCCACTCCACCCAAGTTAACATCAACATTCCTCCTTATTTTCCCCCCACCTTGTCATCAAATATCGATATGTCTAAAATAAAGTCACTAGATTTCTGTGGTGGACAGGGGATTTAGAAGGGAGTGGGGTGGGGGCTAGATGGGTTAATTATGTATGAGTCCTTCTCAAGATGAAAGGGGTGTTATCTCCCTTTGAAGGCGGCATTGGGAGGCAAATAACGACGGCTGGGGATAACAACGCATCATGACAAATCTACCAGCCATCTTGAATTTCCTGACAACTGGGTCAAAGTGACCAGCAGTAAAATAAGAAGATGATCTCCGCCTCTCCCCCCCCCTCCCCAAAAATGATTTAAAATATGTTTAAAATACTTTACAAATTAATGACAAGCCATGACTTTTCCTTTTAAAAAAAAGTTCCGAAATTTAATCATGTCCAAACAACAAAATACAGCTCATCGAAGCAATGTTGACATGTTGAGAGTTATTGAACTATACACAGTGGCGTAGCTAGAACTTTTGCCGTCCGGGGCGGTCTCCAATTTGCCGCCCTTTTTAGGGGCCGTAAATAAATGACGTCACGCATCGGGGGGGGGAGGGGAGTCAAACATTTGTGACGAGGGGGGTGTGTTTAAGAAATCTGACGTCACGTCAAAACGCGCAACTTTAAATATAATTTCCGCTTAAATACTGATTACTGACACTTTATTTAATGACGATTATGTAAAACGCGTGTTACGATATTAGAGTGCAGCCTTACACAAAAAAACATACTTAAATGACAAAAATTCGATTTGAAACGTGCTCATTTTCAAATACGAATTACGGCTTTTAAAGGGGGGGGGGTCAAAGATTTGTGACGTCATTGAAGAAGGGGTCTAAGTGTTTGTGACGACGCGTGAAGAAAAGGGAAGGGGTGAAAATCAGCCAAAATCGCGTGAAGTCATTTAAGGACGGCTACTTAGTCGGTTATATGGATGTTTTTTTTAAAAATTAATAAACATGAATAAATAATTGTAATTGAAACGAAGTAAAGGTGGGGAACATGTTTACCATTGCGTGCCATATTTATGTAAGCAGTAATAAAAGAAGCCGCATAAGATGTTATAAAGATTTTTTGTCTTAAATCGTTCATTGTGGAACGAAGATTTTTGTATCAACTTCAGTTCGGAGAAGCTCAATTCACAACTAGCGACACTGATAGTAATTCTTGAAAAAATTCATAGCAAAATTACAATGTTGGTTACATAATTTTCTAGTCTGTACTGTTGAATAAATTTTAATAGATCAAGGAGCCTTTTCCCCCATTTTTCTAACATAATTCCTCTTCTTGTAGTGCATGTACAGTCATAAAAACCTGGATCCTTTTTCTTTCAATATTGAATTTTTCTCTTTATCAATGTCAATAAATTAATTTATTTGATGCTCATATGCTTCATTTAGTGGGTTACATGGTATTATATACGAATATTTCCTGCAAGGACATGGAACTCATCAAAGCGTTCTGTTATAATTCCATCCATGGATAAAAAAATTGCTCGTTGTACTTGTGGTTCTAAAGATAGAACCACGTCTTCTGAATTTCACCCACTCATATTTTTTATCCTCCTAACACTACGCGTTCAGTTGATATCTTCAACTCTTCACAAATTGTTTGGCGATATAACATCTTTTTCTATTAGCACATCTCTTTGTCCCATGCAATGACGGGTTCACTTAAGTTGAGATAACATTGCATTGAATTGAGTAAAATTCCAGCATCTGGTCTCGTTTTACTAGTTACTTCTTCAGTTGTCAATTTTTCCAAGACTTTTGACATTTTAAAGTTTGTCTTTTTAAAAATTATTTATACCTAATGTGTTTATTAACGGAGCAATTTGAATATTTTCATATTCTTGTCATAAATCTTAATAATCTTTCATAAAATATACGAATTTAAATTATTTACACATTGCTTTAATTGGATATGCTTAAAATGTTTTAATAAACAACCGTATTTTAATGAAAAACACAAATTTTTTGTGCTACTTTAATGCAATAAAAACAAAATAAAATAAATTTTTAATAACCTACCTTACAAAAATTTTCGGAAAACTGAAACAGTAATATAAATTACTTCTTGCAAGTTCAACACAATATTTGAACCACCATGCCTTGTAGGTACTTGTTCGCGCATCTTTCTGCGAAACCATTTCGAAATTCCACGCAAAAATTGTCGTGGCGATATTAATAGCACATGTCATTAGGCCCAGCGGTGATGTGATTTTTGAGTAGTTTTCTTATAAAAGCGTCATCTGTGAACTATACCGCTTAAATTTCCAAAGAAATCGATAACTTTTTTGAGCGATTTAAATTTTTGAATGGTTTTAAGTTAGTTATAACATCCATTCAAACAAATGTTGTGGGAATCCGTTATTTAAGACTCGAAAGTACGAGTATTTTTGTTTCACTCTTGTTTTCCCCATTTTAAAAGAAAAAGGGCGTTTGTCTGAAAGGGTTGTACTTTTTAAATGCCCATAAATGCCCCCCCCCTAAATGAGTGCCGCCCGGGGCGGACCGCCCCCCCCCACAGCTACGCCACTGACTATACAAGTGATTGTCATCTTTCGGCCAAGTATTTAAATTGAACTTTATTTCAAACCGCCACAGTCCCACCAGCAACTAGGTAAATAAATGTTGCATAATTCTCTTAGTTAGATTAATTTGTTATTCAAATTATTACGTTTAAAATTATGGTTATTCCACGTTGCCCAACCTGTCATACGTTCATATATTTTTGTACACCATTTTAATGAATTTAACATTTTTAGATTTGTTTGATAATTAAATAATAGTGCATTCGCATTTTAATTATTTTGTAAATCTTTGAAACAACATTGAAAATAGCTCAACCTAGAACATGTAAGATAATGCTTTTATCAAATTAATGTTATAATTATAAATAATATATTCGATTTTTTAAAATACTTGTCGGGCTTTAGTTATGATTATGTCCCTTGCACGCCAACTTAAATCCAGAGAGCATTTACTTTATTACGTTTGACAACCCGAAGCCTTATTATGGCGCAACAAAACAAAACGTAAAAAGAAGTGTCGTGACGTCACCGAAGTATAAACTCCCTTGCCGGGGTTATTGTATTTATTAGTTTTCGCCTTTTTTGTTGTTGTTGTTTTTTTTTGTTAATCAAGAAAAAACAACACTCTAATCTCCCTTGGGCGTGTTCATTTGCTGCCGCAATCCATTAGTTCAGCTTTACTTGTATGACGTCAGCAACAGCAAGCCCTATAAGTCGGATGGCGTGTTGGCTACCATAAGACATATTTCTATTTCTAGCCAAGGGGATGAAAAATGTTGGGTTGTAAAATTTGAGTGTAAGAGTTGAGTATAAAGGTTGAGTATAAAATTTGAGTGTAAGAGTTGAGTGTAAGAGTTGAGTGTAAAACAGAGAGAGAGAGAGAGAGAGAGAGAGAGAGAGAGAGAGAGAGAGAGAGAGAGAGAGAGAGAGAGAGAGAGACAGACAGAGAGAGACAGAGAGAGAGAGAGAGAGAGAGAGAGAGAGAGAGAGAGAGAGAGAGAGAGACAGACAGAGAGAGAGAGAGAGAGACAGAGAGAGAGAGAGACAGAGAGAGCACATATGGGTTAGATCCAACAAACTCAGAATCCCATGCTGACATTTAATCAAGACATTTTTTTTTATTGTGTATAAAAAATTTGAGAGTAATTCAAAGATAATAATTTCTGTTTGCAAAGGATAACGGGGTTTTCCATTACCGAATAAGAAGCTGCCATTTAACTTAAGAAATAAGCTGGTCGGACTACGTGACATGACCTCATCAGTGACACAGATAATCAGAGCTTATGTGGATGACGTCATAATGATTTAAAGAAGGCTCTGTATTGGGTGTACAGTTATCATGATTGAAACAAGGCCCTGTATTAGCTGTACAGCAATGTTCCCTTTAAGCTGCGCATTTATTTGACTGATGCCGCGCAGCAGTTTACAATTACCGCGCAGCAAAATTTGTAAAATAGTAACGAAATAATGGCTGCTGTGCAACGTTGCACACGAGTTGTTTTTTTACTTTGCACACGGACTAACGAACCTTAGAGGGAACATTGCTGTAGTTATCCTGTGTTAAACAATGCCTTGTATTGGCTGTGGTTATCCTGTGTTAAGCAAGGCCCTGTGTTGGCCTTAGTTATCCTGTGTTAAACAAGACCCTGTATTGGCTGTAGTTATCCTGTGTTAAACAAGGCCCTGTGTTGGCCTTAGTTATCCTGTGTTAAACAAGGCCCTATATTGGCTGTAGTTATCCTGTGTTAAACAAGGCCCTGTATTGGCCGTAGTTATCCTGTGTTTAACAAGGCCCTGTATTGGCCTTAGTTATCCTGTGTTAAACAAGGCCCTGTATTGGCTGTAGTTATCCTGTGTTAAACAAGGCCCTGTATTGGCTGTAGTTATCCCGTGTTAAACAAGGCCCTGTATTGGCTGTAGTTATCCTGTGTTAAACAAGGCCCTGTATTGGCCGTAGTTATTCTGTGTTTAACAAGGCCCTGTATTGGGGGGGGGTAACATTTCAATTGTAAATAACATATATATTTTTTCTTCCCCAGGAGTATAGGAGAAAGTAAAACAGAATTGAGATGAACCAAATAAATTTACTAGTTACTGCCCCTTCGTTCTGTGAGCGTCATCATTCTGCACATATTGGGGAAAATTTTCAACTATTAGTAGTGATGCAGATTTCTGGGCTTGACTTAACTTGATAAAATACATATATTTAATATGTGATATTATGATTTCTGTTTTATATCTATAAAAACCCATCAGTTCCTATCGAGAAAATCAAAAAGTCTTGTGTGAGAGTGCAAATGAAAAACAGAACTGTATATACAAAATTAAGATATCAATAGAAATTATGTTGTTTCCTACTTGTTAAACTTGTTGGTTTTCATTCTTTATTTAGCTGTTGTTTTATTATTAGCTAATGTCATCACATGGCTAAAATAAAGGATGCCATATTAATAATATTTCAACACTTTATTTTTTTTTAAAAATCATTTTATAAATTAAATTTCTGTCTACTCCTGACAGTATGATCAGATTTAATTATTCAATTACATGTTTTTAAAAAAAAATTTCCTCCATTAAATTACTTAATGTCACTAAAGTAATTGAAAATGTGATGATATATGTGACACAATTATTTTTATGAGCATTTATTGTAATCCTTTGCAGTTTAAAATTTCACGATGACACACCATAAGTTTTTAAAAAAAAATCAATTGTTTCCAAAAGGATTCATTTATATTGACTTGTTATTTCCTTTACTACTGGCTACAACAAACTTGATTATCAATTATGGTCTGAAAGATTTTGTTATTTAAAATTAAAAAACTATGCATATAAACCAAACATTAAATTATTTAAATAAAGACATTAGGTTTGTCCTAATGACAAAGTTTTGTTGGAAAGTGGGGGTTAATAAATGCTAGCCACCTGAAGTGCCAAAATGTTTCCATTTGGTTTTCCTAAAGCTCTATTAGAATGTGAGAAAATACAAATTCCTCAACATACGCTTTACAAAAAATAATTGGAATATTCATTTCATGTTTACTTCCCAGCAGATTTCTGTAAAATACTCTAATTCTGGTAATAGCATTAAACTGAAATATTTGATTTTTTACGAAATAAAGACTTTTCATTTCAAAATATATTTTAAAAACGTATAAAATTACTACTTTGCACACTTGAAGTACCGTTAAGAAATAGGCCGATGGTAGACACCGCGTAACGCGCGGTGTCCACTCAGTTGGGTGGATGACACGCATTACACAGTCTGTTTATTTTGGTATACCCAGTCCACCTTAATAGCTTAAAATTTATTTTTAAAAAGATTTATGATTTTAAAATTAATTTGGTAAAAGCAAAGAGAACGGTGCGCTCGATAAATCATATTTTTGGTTGCTATATTATTATATTTGTTGTTTTTTCTATTTAATTTAATTTAATTTAAAAATAGACAACTAAACCTAACCCAGACCCTAAAACTGAAACTACAACCTTAAAAAAAAAGACTCAAACGAAACTCTTTTTCTATTTTAATTTAAAAAATAGACAACTAAACCTAACCCAGACCCTAAAACTGAAACTACAAACTTTAAAAAAAAAGACTCAAACGAAACTCGAACCGCCACCTGACACCTAGAGTTCAAGAATCTAATGTCCTAACCGTGAGACCACAGAAGCTCATGTACCGTTTGAATTTTTAAAAATCTTATAAATAAAAAAGAGCAAAATGTGACGTCACGTTTACGCGACACCCAAGCTTTACAGTGGATGCCGCGCATTGCGCGGTGTCTACCCACTTCGAAAGAAATAACAAATAGTTCGTTTTTTTTAAATATGCAAATAAAGTTTTTAAAAAAAAACAACATTTAGTTAATGATGAAGAATCTATTTCTTTTGAAATGAATAATGATAATTTTCATAGCTCTAATTACTAATTTCTGACAAATGTGAAGGTCATCTAGATATGTTTGAATCTGTCCTCTTCTAATTGATGTTAAATTGAAATGTTCATGGTGAAAGAAATACACGAAGTAAACACAAGTTACATAGAAGTAACCCAATTTTATTAGTCACTCTACACAACTATGAGATATACTAACAGATGCAAGTCATGTAAATAAGACTAGACAAATCTGAGGTCAATATATAAAAGATACAAGTCAATAAGAACAGTAACATTGGCGTGCCAGGTATGAATGTGAATAGGTACAAGTCATACACATTGATGCAGCAATAGTAACAGTAACATTGGCGTGCCAGGTATGAATGTGAATAGGTACAAGTCATACACATTGATGCAGCAAAACATTAGAAATAAAGAAACAACTTTACCAAGTAGCTTGTTGACCAAACATAAAAATAAATAAAAAAGACCCCAAAATAATTTTTAACAAGCTAAATTTTTTTTTATTTGAAAAACAATTAAACAAGGTTAAAATGTTCTCTTTTTTTACACATTTTTTTTGGTATTATGCTGCAAACCTTAAAGTAAGATCATTTCTATGTAATAACATAACTCAATATTTTGAATTGGCAAACAGATTTTTTTTTAGTTTGAGTTACACTAAATGCCCTCCAAACTACTCGTTTACACCTCTGCCAAACAAATATGCTCAAATAAAACATACTTTGTTTAGTTTTAAACCCTGGAAAGTTTTATGCAAGGTGATATTAACAAGAAATTAAACATAATATATAAATTGTAAATATCTACAGATATCAATAGAATAAACAACAGGCTAAAGTTAAAATGATACACAATTGCTAATCCTGATCTCAAAATTAACATGTAAAGCAGTAAGCCATTTACTAGAAACATTTTTAATTACCACACACCCTTAAATAGATATTTATCTTTTAAGAAAGAAGCACATAGTGGATTTTACTAATACAAAATTATAATGCTGCCTAATTATTAAAAAAAAACTTCAAAAATAAAAAGGGTTTTTATTTTAAGTATCTCATTAATTCAAATATACTCCTAACATTTAACTTACTAAGATTTGGGTGAGTCAGAATACGATTTTGATTAATCTAACTCTTGTGTAAAGACTCTGCCTAGGTAACAGTGACATCAAATCTTAGAGAGCAAACCAACAGTGTCATGAACACATTGTGGAAGGAAGTAGCACCATACACATGTCTAAATAATGCTTTCTAGCACTTTACCATTATTGTTAAATAATGGTTATATTATACCAGCATACTGCTGTATTGAAGAATGGAATCAATTTTGAACACTATTTAAAAAAAACTTAAACAAATATTTATCCAAGGAGGAAATCCAAGGCTTTTGGACTATCTTATATATATATATTACAAAATATATGTGTGTGTTTATGTGTGTAAATACATGTGTATTTAAATAAAAAAATCAATTTATATCATATAATTTAACTATGGGAGAATAAAAATCATGCTAATTAAAAATATATTAAGTGGCAAATAATAAACGGAAATAAATAAGTTGGTTACTTTCTTTAAGCTAAACTAGACAGTTCTAAGCAATAAAATTATGATTGTGATGTAATGTTAATTCATTGGCTTCTCTCTGGTAAAGCTCCTTTCTCTTACAGTTCAACATGTTACAGGTGAGACTGTTAACTTGATACATTTTATAATCCCAGATGAAGAACAATGGGGCAGTGGTCACTTCCCATGACCTTGCTGCGTATAACACTGTCACAGAGATTCTCCTTGAACCTTTCAGACAGGACAAAATAGTCAAGACGCCTGAAAGGAAATGTGATATGGTAACGAAAATGTTAAACAATAAAAAGTTTAACGATAACAGAAACAATATACTTTCACACACTTTCAATCTACAACTTTTACTAGTTATCCTCAACCTTTGAAACTCACAGCACATCTAAACCCATCACACTTTCCTAGACTTCATTAGCGCAACACGATTAAATATATCAAAATAACAAAAACTATATACATTTGCTTAAACTACATCAACAACACTTTTCTTTTGTTTTTTTTAAAAACAAATTGTTAAAAATTGCAAATGTGAACATAGAAAAATATAATTTAGTGATTTGAAAGGTATTTCATTTTAAACAGCTACATACCATCCAGCATTCTTTGCCCGAGCATTCATCATGTATGTCCAAAAGGTGTATGCATGTTCTTCTTTAGGATGTAGATAACGGAAGGAGTCTATGAAACCTTCTTTCAAGGTCTCTGTGAAACTGTTTCTCTCCTCATCAGTAAAGCCAGCATTTCTTACATTTCCCTTGGGATTCTTGATGTCTACAAATTAATCAAGTTTTTTTAATGTTACTTTAAGTTCAAGTTCAAGTTACTTTAATGTTAGTAGAAATATTTAAAATCTATTGAAAATTTCTAGTGCTCTTATCAAATGTGAAGGATTTAATATTAACCAAGATATAAAGAATATAAACTTGTAGCATAAAATATTTTTTTTTAAATGAAAGCTGCATCACTAGTGTAATTTTCAAATTTTATGAGACAAGTAAACTAAAACTTTTAACAGGATAAAAAGAACATTTAAAATTTGGCTAACTATCTTAAATATATTTACTTTTTTAGTTTTAAGATTTATTTTAATGAAATAAATTTATTAAACTAGAATTTAAATCTGAAAATGCACTTAAAGAATATTAAATACATTAAGTTTAATCTGTAAAAAAAAAGTTAAATACTACACAAAATGTTTGTAATGCATTTAAAGCAATATTGTTTTAAATTTTTTATCATATTAAGTGTGTCATAATTGGTATTTAACCTCAATGAAATGGATTTAAACTACATAAAAAGAAATTTTTTGATTGTTTTTTTAAATTTTGAATCGCGATTTATATCAATTATATATCAACCTTTCAACCTTGAAAGTAAGTTTGATGTTTCTTCAATTTTTTAAAATCATAAACTTTATCTTGTTAAAATAACAATCCTAACCTATTTCTTGATGAGCTACATTCAGATCACCACACCATACAACCGGTTTTTTCTTATCCAAGGACTTTAAATAGTTTCGGAAATCCACATCCCATTCTTCAGTTCGATAGTTCAACCTCACCAAACCTCTGCTAGAATTCGGGATATCTGAAATAGCAGAAATAAAACTTTATTTTTTTAAAAATCTTGAGTTGAGTAATATGATTTACATTTTATGTAGCTTCCAAAACAGTAAAATATGACTATCATATACTTTACTATTTCATGTTAAAACAAGGATTGAAATGCTGAGCAATTATATTAATTAATTATATCAGCAAATCAGAAAATACCTAATATAATAAATTTGATTATAAATTGTTTATTTTATAACAAATTTTAGCGTAATAGCTCCCTAAAAATTTATTGTAAGAAATTTATACTGAAATTTCTATGAATAAAATAGTTTAATACAACTTACAAGTGTTAACAAGATAAAACTTTTCAAACTCAGCGGTTATCACTCTTCCTTCTTTGTCATGTTTCTCTATGCCTTTGTTTTGTTTTATTGAAGGAATAAGAAGTGGAGAAAAAAACATTTAGTTAAAGATGAATTATTTTAACAAAAAATGAAGCAGTTACACTCTAAATCAACATAACAACAAACAACTGCAACCAATTTTAACATTTTTAGCCACATATTCATACAACAAACTAACAAGAAAAATGTATGAATAATCTTTCTTTCGCTGAGGACACCAAAATATTTTTCTGTACAATGATGCACACAAAATGGAAAATTATCATATATACTCGTTCTAAAGCCGACCTTTTTTTGACAAAATCTCGGGGGAAAAGTTGGGGGTCGGCTTATGAGCGGGTCATAGGTGATTTCTGCATGGATATTGCATATTGGTGTTGTTATTGTAGATCCTCAAGGTCCTTTTCTACAAGAATCAACTGCTCTACTACAAGCTATAATATATTACTAAACACCTGCACTTACCTTATTTAATCATTTTATTGATTTTTGTGAATGTTTTAATAAATTGTTTTACAAATTTTTTTTTCAACAACGAATTTTATTGTACGCGCTGTTGCCACTGTTTACCAAAGAAATTTTCTTTTAAATACCGGTAACTCTTGACTTGGCGGCTGGATAGCGAAGTCAATAGTGCGCTCGCCTCACAAGCTGAGGGGCGTGGGATCGAGCCCACGTTAAAGCCACTATAAAAAAAAGTTGGTGAATGACTAGCGCTAAGAAAGACCTCCGCTGACCTGGAGAGCGATGGGCGCCGCCAGGGTCTACCAAGCCCGAGAATATTCTAATGGAATCCCCTACGACCACAAAAAGAGGTCATGGGACTTTTAAAAAAACAAAAAAAAACTCTTGCCTAACAAAGAGCACAAAGACAAAGATAGGCAGTACAAAGTAAACCATCATAATGACCGATTTAGCTTGTAGTTTTAAAAAAATGTGTACCATTTTGTTTAAGCGGTCCTATTATTTTGTCGGCTTGCGAGCGGGTTATACAATTTTAATACTTTTCTCTTCCAAAAGAAGGGGGGGCCGGCTTATGAAAAAATGGGCTATAGAACGAGTATATACGGTAAATTTAAAAAATACACTGTTAGTGTTAGAGTATATTATTCATAAGTTTAAATTATAAACAATATCTACAATTTGAGATTGTTATCCATTTTGTCCATGCATATGAATGTTTTTATGTATGTATGCATTTAAAAAAAAACAATAAAAAGATTAAAAGTATTAATAAAAACTTGATAAACTTTAAGAAAGATTTGTTACTTTAAAACTACAATAACATTTATTTTTGGAAAAGAAAAAGTGTAAAGCAGGAACGGTGTCAAATGAAGAGGGGCTGTGTTTAAATTAACATTATCATATCATCTCACTGACTCTCCTTGTGTTAGTATTTCAAAGCAGAGTTACCCTCCTTTCATGCAAGACACATTTCTATCTTATTTTAAAAATTTCTACACTCTCCTCTGAAGTTCTGTTTATAAGATGAAACAAATGATGCAACAAAAAAAAATGCCTGTGTGTTTGATGCACATACTTTTCTAAATTGATTGATGAATGTTGACAAATAAATAATTCATTATCCAGTATGAAATGATTCATTAATATTCAATTTTGGGCCGAGAAGTTTCTATTAAGTTACAAAATGTAATTAATTGATATAAAATTAGACAACAGTCAACACTTCTATATGAATTAATGGATCTTTGACAGCGAAGGTATGTAGATATGCCCATCATAATTTAACCAGGGGAAGATCCTAACAGTGATGAGATCACAAAAATGAATGGGAACAAACCATCCATGAGATAAAACCAGATGACAGAATACCACTGCAGAAAAAAAAACTTGGACACAAGTTTTCATAAATGTGTTTAAGAATAACTAAACTTTTGAAAAACCGTAATACAGGTTATCAGTTTTGTCTCAAATTTTTACCTTCGAACACAAAAAAATTCAAAATGTTAACCCCCTCTTACCAATTCATTCTTTTAAACTCACCAATTCCTTCAGTTACACTGAGTGGTTTGGTCTTAAAGTACATGCCTACACCAGAGTAGCCATCCTTATCTCCAGAGAGCCAATGATTGGTATATCCTTCAAGCTTTGCCTCCTCTGGGATTTTAGAAATGTCACACTTGGTTTCTTGCACACAAAAAACATCAGGCTGTTCAGCTTTCACGTAATCCAAACCATCTTTCTATATGTGAGGCAAAAACAAAAAAAGACTTTGAAATAATATTTTTTAATATCCACCTAAACACAAAATATAAAGATATTTATCTGTACACTGGACAGACACTTCTTTTATAATTGTAATTAACACTCAAAGTCACCTAATTTCACACAGCTAATACCCACCTCAAGCCAAGCCCTCAATCCGTTAAGATTCCATGAGGCAATCTTAAAGTTGGCTTCTTTCCCATTTGGTGCTGTAGCAGTTGTTGAGTAATCTAAACCCACTAGACAATCTACAATAGAGTTTTTGGATATCTTTTTTTCCTTGGGCTCCCCAGAACCATCCCCAGCCGCTGCCTTTCTTTTGGGCCATCCCCAACCACCCCTTTTCTTTGCTGGTGCCTCTTTCTGGTGATAAAAAAATATTAATCAGGAAAATTAAAACTTTTTACAACATAAATTCAAAAGTTTACATTGTACATCACTGAAAAAAAAAGCCCTGTAAAAATATGTAAACTTTATAAATAAATGGTACATATTTCCTGATGCACGTATAGTGTTAGTTAAGTACACTATATAAGAATTTTGGAATACAGTCGAACCCACTTAACTCGAGCTCTGTTAACTCGCCCACCCCATTATGTCGACGTTTTTTATTGGTACCGCCAAATTCTCTCTTTGTCTTAGCATTTTCTCATCGTTTAATTCGATTTTTTTAAGTCGCCGAAACATCATAACATGAGCATAAAAAAGGTTCAAATTTGCCACTTAAGGTTGGTTATCTCAATCCCCATGACCAATCGCCAGCTTTTGAAAATGTTAGCTATGATTTTTTTATAACAAAGGGAAGAGATCAACTTTCTGCCTCACCAGGGTCTGCTGGTGACGTCACAGCCCGCTTGCTTTTAGCTCTCAGCGCTGTGTTGCTTCTGGTACTATGGCAATCACCAGCTTTTGAAATTCTTAGTTATTTTATAACCAACAAGGCCACGCGTCAAATTTCAGCCTTGCATGGTGTGCTGGTGACATCACAGCCCGCTTGCGTTCAGGCCTGTGTTGCTTCTGGTACTAGTACTATGCCAATCACCAGCCTTTGTTCTTCTTAGTTATTTTATAACCAACAAGGCCACGCAAAAAGTTTCAGCCTTGCAAGGTGTGCTGGTGACGTGACAGCCCGCTTGCGTTAAGATACTTTTCAGAGCTGTGTCAGAGTGAAATGACTCGCGAATTTATGTGTTTGCAATGTTGGAGAATATACTAAAAGTTTGTATCGATAATCGACGTTGGTTTTTATTTTAAATTTGTAAATTTCTGCTGTTAGTTGGTGCAAATATACCTTTTGTTGTTAGCAAACATGTATATACATTTTTATAGCATGCCGATAGCTTCATCAAACAAATAACGGCAAAAAAACAGACAGTTTACCCACCCCCACTCTAAGTCCATTGTAAGCTGAGGGGATCGTATGGAATAACAAAATGTACCGTGTGCAGACTTGTTGTCATTGGCAACCATTCATCCTTAAACCTCATTTTGACTCAATTACTACTGCTTTGTTCTCATTGTTTCATTCATAAGAAGTGGTCGTGTGCAAAAGCCATTTAACTATTGGTCAGAATTAATTAAAATGTGTCAAGTTGAAGGTTCAAAAGGAGTTCCTAATATATTTAAGTACGTTTTTATAGAGAAGAGTTCGCTTTGTCATGAGTCATATAGACTTTGTCATTTCTAAGACCGGAAAACGTCATAACTCATTCGGTCATTGGGCTATTTTTAGATTCAGGTCAAACATTTCTGAAAGATTCATTACAACAGTGTATTTTGATACTCTGATCTCACTAAAAACGATATTCTAGGTGCAATTGTTTTGAAAAAAATATTTCTTTACACTTAGTTTTGCAGCTGAATAAATTATTTAAATTCCGAAGACTTAAAACTTAAATAAATAAGCCTAAACATTTTTTAAGATGAGTGTAAGCGGTCGTTCGATAGTCGTAACTACTCTACGGTAAACACTAGTCCTAGCGTAATATAGTAGTCAATTATTAACAAATATATTTATTTGAATATTGATTGTTTTCCTTGGTCCTTATACAAATAAATGCCTTGGTATTTATTAGTAATAAACTTACACTAAGATTATGACTTTAATTATAATTACATCATTAGTATTAGTAGTAAATAGCATGAAATAATAAAGTTCAAGGACGAACGAGCAAATGAACTAGAACTAGAGCCTCAGTCAGAGCCGACTCATTAATTCATTTACATAAATCATACTTGCAAGGACGTTCCATTTGGCATAATATATCACATAATTTAACATTATATTGATATTTCGTATATTCCGATACGATTCTGATTAATCGTCCCATCACTAATTAACGCACAACACGTATATAAAGAAATTTCAAGCGCATGTTAATATTTTGCCGCCATATTGGTTTTCGTTTTAACTCGATCATCGGTTATCTCGATGCCATTTTTCATACCCCAACGCTGTCGACTTAACCGGTTTCAACTGTACTTATTTGCTTGTAATGACACTCAGTTTCTACTTGCTTTGATTTTTTTGTTGACATGGTTTTTATTTGTTAAGTAATGCGAAAAAAATTAACCTGTTCCTTTTCCTCTTTCTTATCATCATCTGATGAGGCTTCCTTTTCATCTATTTCTGTTTTTTCCTGAAAAAAAAAGTAGTTGCTGATAGTACATGCAATTGGTATTTGTGCATTCAAAATTTTTTAAAGTTTATAAAAATTAAAATAGCCAACAATTCTTGCACTTGGTGCAATGTACTGCTTTAAACAGCATTACAGTCGAACCCACTTATCTCGAGCTCGGTTATATCGACCACCCTATTATGTCGACGTTTTTTATTGGAACCGCCAAATTCTCTCTTTGTCTTAGCATTTTCTCATCGGTAATGTCGATTCTTTTATGTCGCCGAAACCTAGTATCTCGAGCACAAAAGAGGGCCAAATTTGCAACTTAACTCGATTTTCGTCGGTTGAAAATAAAGGTTTGTATCGAGAATCGACGGTGGTTTTTATATAAATAAATAAAAAAATTAATAAATTATTATTCTTTTAAAAGTTTGTTGTTGTTGCTTTGTTACCAGTAAGATAAGTGACTGTGACACTAACACGCGCGTGACGATGAAACTGATTAACACAGTACTGTGTCAGTACACACAGCCCACAGCGTGCTGTGATCAACGGTCAAGGCCACAATAGTTTTATTTATATTACAAGTTTGATTGACTGAGGAAATTCGAGAACGTTCTGATAGTTAATTAATAGATATCCTGCACGTCAAAAGCATTAAACTTAAAATAACCATATTGATTTGTTTATTTGTATTTTAAATTCGCTGATATGATGGCAAACGCGACTGCGACACGGCGAAGCGTAAACTTTGACCTTTTAGCGCATGCGCAGACAATTATAAACTGGTAACTTATTTTTCATTAAATAAATGGAATCGAAACATGACAGAGACGTAATCAAAGTCCTTTACTTCGGCATAAATAGTATGGCATCTGTCCGTCTACGAAAGACGATAGATTTATCTTTATTATTTGCAGCTCTTGGTGTGGCTGATGAGACCAATCCTTGAGTGGCAGTCTCTTCTGCATGACACACACACGAAAGCAGTGGGGCAGTGTTGCCTGGCCTTTCTCCTCGCTCTTTTCCCGACTGCTTCTGCCCTAGTTTGCTCCTCTGCTCTTAGTGATCCTTCTTTCACTATAGCCCGCCACATGGACCTATCCTCTGCCAGGTTTTCCCAGTTTTGTATATCAATGTTGGCTACTTTCATGTCTCGCTTGCATATGTCCACGTATCTGAGACATGGCCGACCAACCGACCTTTTCCCTGTCGCCAGCTCGCTGTAAAGCACATCCTTGGGTATGCGACCAGTTTGCATCCTCTTGACGTGTCCAAGCCAACGGAGGCGTCTTTGGGTTAATATTGCTGCAATACTACTCATGCTTGCTTGAGCCAGGACCTCTGTGTTGGGGACTTTCTCTTGCCATTTGATGTCTAGGATGCGGCGCAGGCATCTGAGGTGGAAGCTATTGAGCCTTCTTTCATGCCTGGTATAGGTGGTCCAAGACTCGCATCCATAGAGGAGTGTGCTCAGTACGCAGGCCTGGTATACCTGCAGCTTAGTCCTTGCTGTGAGTTTAGCATTGGACCAGACTCTTTTGTACAGTCTAGCCATAACAGTTGCTGCCTTCCCTATCCTACTACTTATCTCATCTTCCAGTGAGAGGGTGCTCGAGATGTTTGATCCCAGATAAGTAAAACTGTCAACAGCATCCAGGTTGCAGTCGTCAATGGTGATAGTCGGGAGAGAGGCAGCATACTGTGCCATAATGTTGGTTTTCTTTATACTTATGGTCAGGCCAAACTCTTTGCAGGCAGCGGAGAAGCTGGATACAAGGCTCTGCAGGCCGTCTGCTGTGTGGGATATTAAGGCGGCATCGTCTGCAAATAAGAGCTCGCGCAGCAAAATCTTCCTTATTTTGGTCTTGGCTCTAAGTCGGGCAATATTGAATAAACTCCCGTCAGCTCTGGTGTGGATGTATATCCCCTCACTATTGTTCTTGAAGGCATACTGGAGTAAGATGGAAAAGAATATTGCGAATAGAGTAGGTGCCAACACGCAGCCTTGCTTTACTCCACTACTTACTGGGAAAGCCTCAGATGTGGCACCGTTATAGCACACTGTGCCCTGCATGTTTTCGTGGAATTGCTTGATGATGTTAAGCAGATGTGTAGGGCAGCCTATTTTTACTAAGATCTGGAAAAGGCCGCTTCTGCTGACAAGATCAAAAGCTTTAGTTAGGTCGACGAACGCGATGTATAGAGGCATATGTTGCTCCCTGCATTTCTCCTGCAGCTGGCGCAGAGAGAAGATCATGTCTATGGTTGATCTTCCGGCTCGAAAGCCGCACTGTGATTCTGGGAGTACACGCGATGCTAGGGTCTGCAGGCGTGCTAATGCAACTCGGGCGAAGGTCTTTCCAACTATACTGAGGAGAGAGATTCCACGATAGTTGTTGCAGTCACTCTTGTCTCCTTTATTTTTGTACAGTGTAACGATGTTGGCATCTTTTAACTCCTGCGGTATCTGCCCCTGTTCCCAGCACAGAGTGAGGAGGTCATGCAAAGGCTGTAGAAGTATTTCTTTTCCACATTTGAGAACTTCTGGAGGAATTCCATCATTACCAGGGGCTTTCCCGCAGGCTAGGCAATCTATGGCTCTACTTAGCTCGACCATTGTGGGTAGGCTATCGAGCTCTTCCATGACCGGCAGGTCTGGGATATCGTCCAGGGCAGCAGTTGAGACATGATTTATAGTTGCGTACAACTCCAGGTAGTGCTCGATCCACCGTTTGAGTTGCTTGTCCCGATCAGTGATAATTTCCCCTGCTTTTGACATTAAGGGTGCTGTCTTGGAGGTCAGAGGGCCTGTTACTTGTTTTATATTCTCGTACATAGCCTTTGTATCGCCTCTATCAGCAGCTGACTGTATGCTGGAACTTAGATTGAGCCAGTACGTGTTAGCGTAGTGGCGAGCTGCCTGCTGGGCATTTTTCTTGGCGCTCTTAAGGGAATGTAGAGTTTCTGGGCAAGGCCTGTCTTTATAGGCTAAAAGAGCCTTTCTTTTTGCATCGGTGACATGCTTCATATCCTCCCAGTGGGCCTCAAACCAGTCTGCACTTTTGCGTTCTCTCTTGCCGAATGCCGCAATAGCTGAGCCATATATGGTGTCCCGCAGATGTGACCACTTGGACTCAATAGTGTCTACTGGTGGCATTTGTACAAGAGCTTCTTGTAGTCTCTGGGTGTATTCTGCTGTTCTCTCT
This sequence comes from Ampullaceana balthica, assembly GCA_944989445.1. Classification (NCBI taxonomy): domain Eukaryota; kingdom Metazoa; phylum Mollusca; class Gastropoda; family Lymnaeidae; genus Ampullaceana; species Ampullaceana balthica. Next base: position 206,249 of record CALYLW010001449.1, read on the forward strand.
GGATTCTTGGTGGAGCAGATGCCTATGCGTGGTTTCCCCTTGTTTTTGTTGCGGTACAATTTCTTTGGCAGTAACCTTACCTTGCTAGCCACTAAGGAATAAATATATATACATCAAAAGCATTAAACTTAAAATAACCATATTGATTTGTTTATTTGTATTTTAAATTCGCTGATACGACGGAAAACGCGACTGTGACACGGCGAAGCGTAAACTTTAACCTTTTAGCGCATGCGCAGACAATTATAAACTGGTAACTTATTTTTCATTAAATAAATGGAATCAAACATGACAGAAACGTAATCAAAGTCCTTTACTTCGGCATAAATATCTATGCATGTGTATATATATGTATGTATATATATATATATATATATATATATAAATTCCCGATTAGTCATAACTTTTCCCGACTTTCAAGGCCGAGAATTTATTTTTAAGAATTCCCGACTTTTTCCCGTTTTCCTGAGTGGGAACCATGGTTATATTTAAATTTTAAACGGTCCTTAAAAACGAACGGTCATTACAACCTTAGACTTAGGAAAGAGTGAAGAAATATTAGGGTTCCGATACGATTCCGATAAATCATCCCATCACTAATTAACGCTAACTAATTAATCATGTACATAAAGAAATTTCAAGCACATGTTAATATTTTGCCGCCATATTGATTTTCCTTTATCTCGATCATCGGTTATGTCGATGCCATTTTTCATACCCCAACGCCGTCGACATAAGCGGTTTCGACTGTACTGACTTTTTTTCTTCTGAACATACACCTAAAACTCCAAGCCTGCTAAGTTCTGTAAACAAGGTAGGTATCATATTATATTAAATCATCGTGTTCTCACAGTAAACAAACTTATTAATGGTCTAATTCTACATAATTACACCTTACAATTGGAAAACAGACAATTTTCCAGTGGACTGTTGTTGCTAGGCTAACAGCTGACATTAAATAATACAAGCTACGCCCGCAGACTTGCTCATCATAGATAGTGCAAAGAACAGGATGAGAGAACGGACACCAACAGCAGCACGAAGTAATGAAAAAAAAAGCGAGTAAACATGGAGACATGTACACAGCGGATGTTAAAAAATGGGGAAAAGAACGGGCAGAAAAAAAAATCTAAATTCTTTTATTTTAAATTGTTCCCGCTGGGGCTTGAACCCAGAACTTTCCGTGTGCAAGACGGGCGTGATAACCACTACACTACAAATCACATGTTATTCTGTGAAGGAACAACGCAACTTAGCACAAGAAAAGTTGTTGCCCCTGCCCCCTTTTTCTTCTTTTCATCCCACAACGCTTGCCAACAGTGATCGGTCAACCCCAGTGAGGGTCATTTGTCATGCCCGTTTAGGTGAAATATATATATAGATAAGCAAGTTTGTTGTAATGTTTTCATTTGTAAAGAAACTGCCCTGCTGTTTTAAGTTGAAATGGATGAATCTCATAATTGTCTTCTTACTTCATTTTGGTCTTTATTTTCCGCTTCCTTTTTCTCATCAGCTCCCTTACCATTTTCAGATTCTTTGGATTCAGCTTTCCCTGCACGCTTTTTCTGTTATGATAGCAAAATCTAGTTTAATCCTTGAAACCATAACATATCCAAGTACATATAACAATCAGTAGTTACTGCTGCTAAAAATAGTTTAGTATGATTTTTCAATAATTCAAGTTCAGTTTTTATATATGTTATATTCTTGTCAGTTAAATTGTTCATGAGTAAAAAATATACAATGAAAATAAATTAAATATGTAATCAAAAGTAAAAATTTATTTATTTATTCTGAGAAAATTTTCTAATGTTTCACTTACCCCTTTAGGTGGCATTATGACAATGTGAGTTACTGAATGTAATTTTAACAGATTCTGTTGAAAACATCATAAATGAAAATTGTTATGAAAAATGAATGTATGCACATTAATGATATTAACTAGAAGAAAATAGTCCTATAATATATTGCTTCTCAAAGTGGTGGTCCGCGGACCGTGCCAGTCCATGGGCCATCGGCCACCGGTCCGCAGAAGTTATCAAAAAAGGACAGAAAAAAATTGTCAGTGCTGGGAAAGTAGTGCATCGGTCCCTGGCGCAATGGAAAAAATTCCTGCCGGTCCGCTATAGTAAAAAGTTTGAGAAGCACTGCTATAATAGACTATAAAATTTAATTAATTATTTATGTGATCTCATTTCTGTAAAAATATAGACTTTAGTGGAACCATTTCTTTTTAAAACAAAAAATTAATAAGTATCAATTTTGACCATCAAGTGTTGGAAAGTAAACAGTAAAGAAAAAAAAACTCCAAAAATACTAAAGTTAAAGGAACAACAAAAATGTATCATTTCAATTTCTACATTAATCACAAAATTCGGGAGCCATGAAATTACAGCAACTTAACAGATTTCGCAAAATAACCAGTGCTTTTTTGTAAAAAAATAGGTGCCGGTACTCAGTGATGGATTGCCTAACTTTTAACTACCAGTTCGCACATCGATGCAAGCTAAATCACAACTGCAAAGATACTAAATGTCTAAAACAATTTTATTTTATAATTAATAAGGTTGTAAATGGTTAACTGGTCCTCAGATCAGGACCGGTCCCATTTAATCAGGACCGGTTAACAGCAACTTCAATTAGCCTGTATAATATGGCGTATTAGTTTATTACCCGGAGTTCGTTTTTGTTGTGTTATGCTACAAATAGCTTTCTCCATATTCCGGTATATAAAATAATATACACGTCATCACGATTAGTTTACTTCGCCTACGGCTAAGGAATGATTTTTAAAAATTTTAATTTTCTTAGTTGTCGAGGCACTGTACGAGAGCTAGCACACAGTGCGCGTTTGATGTTAATGTCGCTGACTGTTACCATTTCTATTACGAGACAATCAGTTAAATGAAAGGGCTTTATGAAAGAAAAAAAAGTAATTTGACAAAACTTTTAGTAAGTAAAAGAAAATAATTATAACAAAGAAATTTCATCTACAAACACTAAATACTTTTTAACAAATTCAAGATCGCAATGCTAGTATTCCATGTGCTCATAAAATAGACAACAATGTAATTATAGTCTGTTTCTAATAAAGACAAAGATTGCTATAAAAGCATATGACCCCGTGACCCATCAGTATTCTCTGGTCACCGGTTTATAGTCTGTTTCCCGCATCCAAAAAAATTGATTGGCGCGCGTCGCTTAGTGAAGTACCTATTTTACGAGTCATTTGATAGACGTAGCAAAGATACCGGGAGATTAATTGGCAAAAATTATTATTATTTTTTAATTTGCGAGTTGACCGGCATCACGCACAAGAGAGGTTAATTCCACGTCCCGACGGACGGGGCGTGGGTTTTTTTTAAATTAAGGAAAAATAACTCGCGAACTTGAACGCATGTTTTAACCGGTCCTCTTATTTAGAATGGTTATTAATCACAAGCCCTCAAAAAATAAATATAAAAATTTTTTTTTAAAAATATTTTAAGAAAATGACCCCCCCCCCACCGAATTCAAAATTGACTATAAACCATCACTATTTACTTAATTCTTTGGAAGGTTTTGTTTTCAATTAGCTGAATTGAGGGCATCGCGAAAAAGAGCTCAACGCAAGCGGGGGAAGCGAGCTATGATGCCACACGACGCGAAAACATTAGCTCGTTGGTTCTCAAAACATAAGGTTTATAGGGACTGGTGGTTAACCGGTCAATTTTTGAACAGTTAACCGGCCCTTAAAAACGAGCTGTCTTAACAACCTTAATAATTAACCAATAATAATAAAAGTTAAAATACAAGAAAAATAATATTTTTTTCCACATTGAAAAAAGGTGCCAGTACGCCGTACCGGTGCATACCGTCACAAAAAAAGCACTGAAAATAAGTAATCGCGACTTAATAGGATCTCTATATGTGTTATAATTAATCGAAATTAATCTATTAAATTTTTTCTTGATTAATCTAACTAAATTTTTTTTATCAGTACCAGCCTTAGTTGAAATAAAAAAAATATTTACTTTCAGTAATACATTATAATTTTTATTATGAGTATACTAAGTACATATTTGATATCCAGCACTGACATTATGGTGTTTTTTGCATTGCCTCAAGTGCACTAACATTGCATTAGAAATTTAATTTTGACAATTTTTGGTTAACGTCTTGCTAAATGGAAGCAGAATTTACTGCCCAATAAAAGATGTGTGCTGGATTTTTTGCTGATTGTTTGGAGTGTCTAAGAAGTGATATTTTGGATTGATATATCTGAAAAGTGAGAACAAATTTTAATTTCAGTGAATTTAGTCTAAATATATGCTTTTTACATTTCATTTTATTTTTCTGTTCGTGGTAGGTAGCTTAAATAGTCTATTCCTCTCCCAATTTTACATTTCCCTACTGCCCACATGTTGGACTACTTTTTTCAAGCTGCCTTCTTTGTCACATGTCATAGTGACAAAGTTTGCGTCCAGAAAAGACCGTATTTTGGCCCGGCTCTCAAACAATAATTTACCAACTTATTTTAACTAAAGACTATTTCTGTTACTATGCTGTCTATAGCAGGGATGGACAAAGTGCAGCCCACTACATAGTTTTTTGTGGCCCACCAAGACATTTAGTAAGCTCGCCTTGAAATGATATTTGCTTCATGTCCACAACCAAAAGTGCATCTCATATTTTCCATTAGAGTGACTACGTCTTATCATTATCACTACTGATATTAATTAGCGCCTGAGGAGCTGCAGCTTGAACTAATTGAAATACAGTCAGATCACAGATAAAGAAATGGTTAAAATTGTGAAATTATTTGACTTTTATAAGGCTTTGTCTACTGAAAAATTCCCATGTGTAAATAAAAATTGCTGGGAAAATGTTATCTATATTGGCTCAACATATATTTGTGAGCTAAGTTTTTCTTGCATGACGATCAACAAGAGTTATTATAAATGCCCTTTGAAAGATAAGATAAACTTGCAGGCAGAGATTTGAGATGGGAACAAGCAACTTCACTACTGATTTTTTTTCCTAAAAAGCAGTGCTTTTTTTCTATTTTAAAAAAAAAGGTACAGGAAAACGCATGAAAAAAGGTACTGGAACGCAACCTGAAAAAGCATTCCAGGCAGTAATAAAAATAACTATGACTATATAATATATACTATGTGGAAAAAAGGTGCCGGCACGCAGTTTTGGTGCGTTACGCAAGAAAAAAAAACACTGATTAAAAGTAAAATGTGATTGGGTGCATTTGCCTCACTAAACTAAACTGATTCTTATGACATTAGCACAGTAAAAACATACAATAAAACAAACCCTTTTGCTAAAGTTTAATATAATAAATATAATCTTTGAATAATTAATTATTTTATTATTGAATTTTATTATACTTATACCATTTATTATACTTTTTCCTTTTCTAAAATGAAATGTTATGTTAACTAAAGAATACAATCTTTTTAAACAGTGCAGCCTTCCGCTTAAATTTAAATCCATTACTTTTTTTACCACCTGAGTCAGAACTAGAACAATTGCCATCCCCTGGGCCTGGTCTTAGTCTTATATAGTTTATATACTATGGACACTATGACTATGGACTATGTATGGTGAACTATAGACTATGATCATGCGTCATGGTCTTATAGTAATAGTAGTAATAAGTAATAGTATTTCGTATATGATAGTCGTTAGTGTCTATAATACTATAGACAGAGAATAATAGTGGTAATCCTGCAGCTTCTACACGTATACTATTTCACAGTAAAATTTAATTTTCTCGTGAGAACTTACGTTTTTAATTTATTAAATGCATTATTATATGTTGTATTTCAGCTATTATGAGACAAGGAACAGACTGCTTCCCAGCAATCTCCATTGAGGGAAACACCTTGGATGTCGTCGAGGATTTTACCTACCTTGGCAGTAACATAACAAGCACACTCTCCCTGGAAAAGGAAATTGAAACCAGAATCTGCAAGGCTGCATCATTAATGGCTAGGCTGAATCAAAGAGTGTGGAACAATGCACAGCTCACTGATAGGACGAAAATCACTTTGTACCAGGCCTGCGTGCTCAGCACACTCCTCTATGGCAGCGAGTGCTGGACGACCTATGCCAAACAAACAAAGCAACTCAACAGCTTCCACTTACGATGCTTGCGCAGGATTCTGCACATCAAGTGACAGGATAAGATCACGAATGTCGAGGTACTCAGAAGGAGTCATATGCTGAGCATGCACTCAATCCTGAGTGAGAGGCGCCTGCGGTGGTTGGGACATGTCCGCAGGATGAGCTCGGAGCGCATTCCAAGAGCCTTGCTTTACGGCGAGCTGGCAACTGGTATGCGGAAGAGAGGACGCCCCTGCTTGCACTTCAAGGATGTCTGCAAGAAAGACATGACTCTGGCGCAGATTGACCATAAAACGTGGGAGAACATTGCTGTGGAGCGCACCTCCTGGCGGGCAACAGTGCGCGAGGGCATTCAAGTCGCGGAAGCTTCCCTTACAGCCAGGAGCGAGGAGAAAAGGGCCAGGAGAAAGGGGAAGGGGGGTAGAGGAGCAGGAGGAAAAGCCATCATCCCATGAGGATGGATGGATGCCATAGATAGATTTCAGCTATTACTTGACAAATTTGTAAGTCTTTTTACTTTCTAAGGCATTTTTTCAGCTCTATATTATGCATAATCTGGTCATTATACGTCCATTTTGTTTACCTAGCCAGATGTTTTTTTACCTGGCTCAACCCATGCTAAAATAAATTTACTGACTGAAAATTTTTTTTAAAAGGTATTTTTCATCTATTTTAATGTTCCCAGAAGAAAAATAAATATTTTAAAGACAATTTCATTTTTTATTTCGTTACTTAAAGTTACTAGATGTTTGATTCTTATTTTGATTGTAAGTGAGAAATTTAATTAATTTCCATTTGGCATCTTACTGTGACAACTCGGCAAGTAGAGTACTACATAAACAAAATGGATGTATCCCACTTCGATTCTGTAGCTTTAAGGGCTGAAAAAAGCCATAGAAATTAATAAAACTTACAAATTAGTGCTATAGTAGCTAAAATATAACATATATTAATAATGATTAATGAATGCATTTAAATTTAATAAATTAAAAACGTAAAGTTCTCAAGAGAAAATTAAATTTTGCTGTGAAATAATATACGTGTACTACACGATGTAGAAACTGCAGGATTACCATGAAAATGAATAATAGTATAATACTTAATAATAGTAATAGTAATAATTTGATAATAATAGAATAGTAAATTAAATGGTATAATTCATAATAATAATAGACTCGGTATATTATAGTAGTATAGTATAGTGGGTATAAATTATAGTATAGGCATAGTAGGACTAGTATTAGTCCAAGTACTACTTAGACTTAGTACTAGTGACTGGTACTATTACTAATGACTACTTACTAGTACTAGGCTAGTTAAGGCTAGTCTTTGATTGGCAATGGCAGGTAAAAGTGAAGTAAACTAAACAGACGCTGAAAGTAATAGTCAATAGCAAATTATTGAGACTCGTACGAAAAAAACTTACATGAAATTGAATATTCCAAAAATCTATTTTTCGAAAAGGGTTTCTTGAAATATGGTGTACACCAGATTTCGCAATGGAATACCGTAAGAATACGCGGGTTATTGTTTCCAACAAAGCCAGTTTGCGGTTAATTCCTTGATCCTTGGGAAATGTACTTTAATTCTGATAATCGATTCTTATGATATCGTGTTTTAAATTTAAAAATAGATGTTATTCAATATCATTATTGATCAATTAAAATTTTATACAATTAAATTTTGTTTTAAAAGCCGTCTACAGTTTTTAACTGTCAATCATGATCATATCATAATCATTGCACGTCATATGATGGGACAAATATATGGACTAGTGACAATAAGACATATACTGAACTGTATTTACTTGCCCACTTCGTTCGTGGTTGTATAAAGTTTTACTTACATACACATGCTCACTCATATTTTGTGATGGTTGGGGAAACGTGTGTGTGTGGGGGGGGGGATATAATTCGTTCACTGCCACCGCTGAAGACATTTAATATTTAAAATTTATTTCATTAATACATCACTAATTTATTAGTGGTGTGGGTTAAAGAAGATGTCTAATGATAATTAACTATTCATAATATTCACTGTAAATGTTAAGCTACATGTCCAAATTAAATGAGAAACTCGGGGTCTGATTAGCGATTAGTATATGATATATGTATAATAATTGCTAGCTAAAGATAGGCAACGAGTGTTGTGTGCATTTGGGCTACCTAGCAGTTGACAAGACCTCTGGCACACTCAGCATATTACGTCAAACCTTTATTTGAATAACACAGTCAGTTTTTAGTCAGTTACGTTCATTTAAAAAAAAAGTTTTTAAAAAATTCAGCAAACTGTAGCTGTGGAGTGGGCTAGATATATTATTTATTCACCGATGCGGAGGTTTGTGTTTGAGCCTGGAGCGGACGATGTGAGTGGTGGAGATAGATGTGGATGGATAGTATGGGTAGATAAGGTGTGAGAGGTTGTGGCCATGTAGCCTATCTTTTAAACCGAATTATCTATTTGTTTGAAAAGTTTGCCCCATTGATCATTAAATGATTTACCCGTGGAAAAATCTGATAAATGTTAATTTTTAATATTAGACAATATTTTACTTTGTACAATCATACCAAGTGGCCGATGTGTTTTAAATGAGATATAGGCCTAACGATTATATTACGAGGGCAATTTCTGTGTGATGTTACCGTCACCTATGTACCATGGCCTATAACTGCAACCTAAACTAACATCAATAAATGATTTTGCTGTGTCAGAGTATCGTACAAAGAATACTTTAACTCTTTGTACAGTTCTTTTAAACCAATGTGTTGCATTTGTTGTGATGGAATAAATGTGTATGTAACAAGGAATGTTGGACATATTTTTTTTAACCATCAAAGTTCGATTCGGTTAGCAGATCTATATTATTTTATTCGTCTAAAATAAGGTGTCAACTGTGACTCAACATATGACTCACGGATCAATCGGGTTCCATGAAGCATATATTTTTATTATTATTTTGTTGGTCATAAGAAGATTATTTTTTTCTCCAAACTCAATCTCATACTGACTGACAAAAGAGGGTAAGAAGATGTACACAGCCCCTGATCTATTTATAATTAACCAACTTGAAACTGTTCCACATAACAACGAATGATTTTTTTTTAAATAAAAAAATATATACCTGTTACTATTATTCAACAGTACAATTAATATTAAATACTTGTAATGTATTTGGGGGTGGGGGTAGCCTGAAAAAGACATTAAATAACAATGAACCAGACGGCAAAACGCCGTCTTCGTGAAGAAAAAAAAAGTAAAACAAATTAGACCAGTAATTCTTGGGGGAAAAAATTATATTGGTGCCTCAGTGATTTTCATTTAATGTACTATTTACTTTCTGTACATTTTCTTGAAGTCTGTTGATATTTTGAGAGACTCAGAATCGAATAGTTTGTAATCCCCTGGCGTATCGATATGTTACAATTATTATTCTTTTTTCGTTTCGCCTTAGTCCGCGCTCTGGAAAACTTTTGATTTTCATTTAGATAATTAAAAACAATCGATTAAAATAATAAAACAATAAATCGTCAATTGAGAATTATAAAGCTCTATGTCCTTCAATACATGTACTTATATTGACTTAGGGCTTTATAATTCTCAATTGGCGATATACGAACATGTATTTAATTTAAGGGGAAAAAACGAATTTAATAAACGTTGTTGCCTTCTGTAACTACATACCTTTGTAAACAAGGATTTTCAACTCTAGTAAACAAACAAACAAAGCCTCCAAATCCACTGGACCCTAAATCAGATCAAACTTGCCCTGACATCAGAATGCCCCAATTTATATATAATTGTGTCAAAAATGAAGCAACATCAATATCATTTCTCAAAGAACTGAACTGTAAAGCCATCTAAAGAAGAAACCTATGTGTTTTATAATAATCGAAACGATGATATATATTTTTAATAAATTAAAACTTTTGGTCAGTTTTTAAAGACAATTTGTGTTTATCTAATTTATCATTTAAATAATCAAAATGGTTAGGGCCATTAGGCCTATAACCATTATATTCGACAGTAAATTTTTATAATTATAGCAAATAAATTCCCCCTGAAATATGGGTCCTCTGTGCTGTTTTGATTTAAAATATCTAAACACAGCCCTTTTCAGATTCATTTTTAAACACTTGTCAGGCTTATAAAACTCAAAGTGGATGCGTTTTTGGCTGGGGTTTAGCCGTAGTAGCTGTGAAAATGTAATAATTAAACATTAAATTCTTAGAATTCTTCAACCACATTGAACAAAAATTAAACAGAATAATTAATTGCTAAAACAAAATGTTTATTATAAAATATTACAATTGCAATATGAAACAACCAAATTTGAGCAAACTTTTATAAAAATGCAAGTGAAATGAAAATGAATGTATCACAGTCAAGATATCTAAATAATAACCAATGTACATTCAATCTTAGAAGACATCCACCGAAGAAGAAAAGTATTTAAAATGAAATATTAATTTATAATTACTTTTGGGTAACACATTTATTTAAATCGTATGCTCTCACACTATAAATTACAAATGCAATTTTAGCCTTTTTTGGTAGCTGTAATCCCTTTTAATGTTAATAAAGAGTTAAAGTAATTCACATCTTTAAAATTTCAAGACTTATTTCATTTATGAGAAAAAAAAATTTAAAATTCTGTAGCGGATTCTTTCAACAAAAAAAAATGATTTACCTTTTTTAATTGTGAAAAAGGTTAAAAACAATTAAAATTAGCTTGTCTATGCAAAGGAAAGGATATATGTAAGATGGATGAAGCAACTAATATTTCTTTACAACCAGTTTAACAAAAATGTTCCTGAATGACAATACCAAAGGTAAATAGTTTATAATATTTAATGCAAAAAAATTTTAAACACAGAAATTCTCTGATTATAAGAGCATTCATATTTTGTTTGTATTAACAACATTGATTAATATTACTAACTTATGGCACAATAGAAAGCAATACAATTTATTAAACATGTAAAATCATACATCATATCTGGTGATATATAGCGTAACTTCTCTTTAACACATCAGTCTGTGTCTGCCTTATAGCATATAAGTCTTTAAAAAATATCCTAATGCATAACTCAAAAGAGAGCTAAAACATTTTAAAAAAACACAAAAAAAAGTACATATTTACACTAGTCTTAGTTTAGGTGGGTTTATTTATCAAAGGCTGGTAATTTACAATTACTGCTGTGTTTCAAAAACTATTTGTAAGATATTAATATTATTACATTGTTTCAGAACCAACATTTAATACTAATACTGGTATTAAACATTTTAAAAATGGCAGTTCTAATAATAATTGTAACTTGTTTCTAAATTGAATAATTAAATGCTAATTTGTCATAAAATAATGAATGAATTCACTTTTGTTTTTGTATTATATCAAACAGCTACCATATATACTCGTTCGCAAGCTGACCTTTTTTGGACAAAATCTCGGGAAAAAAGTTGGGGGGTCTGCTTAAGAGCGGGTCATAGGTGACTTCTGCATGTATATTGAATATCGTTGTTGTTATTGTAGATCATCAAGGTCTTTTTCTACATTCTACAAGATTCAACTGCTCTACCAGAAGCTATAATATATTATTAAACATCTTCACTTACCTTATTTAACCATTTTATTTATTTTTGTGATTGTTTTAATAAATTGTTTTACAAATTTTGTTTTCAACGAATTTTAATGTACCCGCTTTTGCCACTGTTTACCAAAGGAATTTTTTTTAAAATACCGGTAACTCTTGCCTAACAAAGAGCACAAAGATAAGCAGTACAAAGTAAACAATCATAATGACCGATTTAGCTTGTAGTTTTTAAAAAAAAATGTGTACTCTTTTGTTTAAGCTGTCCTATTATTTTTGGGGGGTTATACACTTTTAATACTTTTCTCTTCCAAAAAAAAGGGGGGGGGGTCGGCTTAACAACAAACGGGCTATAGAACAAGTCTATACGTAATTACAATTTTTACGTTAGGCATTTTAATGTCCACCAAAAATCTAAAAGATAATTGTATTTGTGTGAAATAAAATAAAATTGTGCGTTATATAAAAATTGGTTTACTGTGTAGGCTTGGATTTCAATAATGTTGAGAGCCTCTAGATAAATTATAATGAAATTAGTATGAAGTCTGCACTAACTGAATGTAAAAATATATTGAAACATTTTAAAAACATTCACAATCAGCCATAGATTATTTTTATTAAAAACTATTTCTCACACTTTGTTTTATTCATCCTGATTTATAAAAAAAGAAATAAATCATACATCTAAAATGTTTAGTTAAAGATAAGAGAGATTAATTGGCTTGAAATAAGTTAAAATTAAAAATAATTTATTTTTACATAATGACTCAGTGAAACTCAAATAATCTCTCAAATTGAGATAATGATAGTGTGAACTTAAACATTACTGAATTAACTCTATTAAGTAGAGACAGATTTTGGTTTGTAACAAATTTTTTAATGGAATAACACAATTAAGGTATAAATATAATTTATGAGTATGATTGAAATCGAAGTTTAATTTATTTTAAATAAGTTGAGTTAATTTATGAAAATACAAAAGTCAGCTTTAATTTTTTTTACATGAACATTTCTCCAAAAAGCATGTAATTAAATGATCTAAACTGAAAAGTTTCTTTTCTAAAATTCAGAATACGTTTAAGTTAGAAATATATGTAACTTTCATTGAACTGCATAGGAAAAATAGCTTTTAAGTCAAAATATTCAACTAAACAAAAGTATTTTGATTCCATTTAAAAAAATTAAATACATTTCAAACGTCTCTCAATACCCTCCTGAAAGTCACATCAAACCTTCTAAGATCAAATTCTCATTAAAATCTACAAAAATTAGTCATTGATATTGAATTAGATTATTACAAATAGCTGATAGCTATTATATTATAGAAAAAATGTAGTCAAAACTAAAAATATTTTACCAGTGAGTTGTTTTCTCAGCAGCTAAAATGTTTTGAGAATTTTTTTTTAAATGTATGAAATGAATAAGAAAAGTCTGGTGACAACTTTTCAGTGGGAATGTCAAAGTAAAGGAAATGTAGACGTGCTGGTGTGTTAATGGCAAAACTGATAAAGGGCTTTAATGAAATAACTAAATGCACGTTAATCAAAGTAAAGGTGTAATTTTTCCTTTGGCACAATTAGCTAAATGAACCTGTACATCCTTGGTATCAACTGGGCACCACTTGTAATTTTCAGAAGTCACCGTAGGTGGTGTGACTTGGTCTGAGAGGTCAAGGCTGACCAGTGTCGTGATACAGATGCCATCTTCTGATTTTCCCGTGCCCCTGTGCTCCACTCCTAGGATCCCACACATTCGAATACTTGCTGAACTTGGATTGGTTGTGAAGGCTTCCTGTTAGTTGATGAAGTTGTTTTTTTAACAGTACTCTACTGCAAGGAGGCCATTCTATAATTTGATATTAAGTACACATTCCGTTTGTTTAACATCAAGTTTTAAAGGAGTTATTTTCTCTAGTAAAATACATTATAGGAGTTACCCGTATTTAAAAGGTGCAACAGGTTGACTCTAATTACCACATTGTAATCATTTTGTACTTAATTATTTGATAGCTCTATAATTTATAATGTAAAACAAAAAAAGTTTTAGTAAATATAAACTCACTCTCAATATGGCAAAGACTGATATTGCTATAGATGAGCCTTTGCTATGGTTGATAAGGGCTGTAGGAATGTGAAGGCCATTGTTTTTGTTGACTAAAATATTCATGGCATTTGTACTGAAATATCAAACATTATCAAGTCTTATTTAAATTAAATTTCATGAAATATCAAGAACATAATAAAATAAAAGCTCAAATGTTAATTCAGAAAAAAACAACTTTTTGGTCAGGTTCCGAAAACCATGTCCACTGCTAAAAAATGTCAAGAAGATATTTAACTTCATTTTATGTCAATGTTTGGACAGTCTAAAATTAAATGAATTAATTCATTTCTCATTTTTTATTTTGCATTGAAAGATGAGCCACAGTTTTTAAGGTAATATCTAGTATTTAAAGGCGAGTATGTCAGTCAGTCATGGCTATGCAGCAGTGGTATAGCGAGAGGGGGCAAATGCCCTGGGCAGCACTTATTCAGAGGCGGCAAATTTCTCGTAATAATCTATTGCTATTAGTATTTACAATAAAAAACAAATCAGGTAGTAGAAAAATAAATATTTAAATTACTAACTTGGTAGAGGCTCGATCAATAACGACAACTCTATTTATCAAAAGTTTGTGTGGACACATCACAGGTAGGGTACATGGTATACGGTTGGTTACCTCTGACTCCCAATATTTCCTTGCCAATTCTACAACTTTAAGGATATCCCCATGCCTAGAAAAAATTGTACATGGAAAAGAGTCTGAATTAAAACTTTTCTGAAATAAATTAATGAAGAGTACATTAATTTTCAATCTATTTTCTAATGAGTAGACTGACCTCAAAATGCCAATGGATGCTTGGAGTTCTTCTTTACTAAAAAATTTTGCTTGGATTGATTCTTCATCTTGCTGCTCTGGTGTTTTCAGTTTCCCACCTAAATTTATAGCACAAGTGATTTGAAATTATAATTTACTATTATAATAAAAATCTCCATGAGATTTTAACAAAATAAATTTATTTGACTTACAATAGTGTTGATAATGAAAAAGTTTACCTAATATATTAATGTTATTGGCTTTGATGGCTACTAATTCTCTTAAATTTAAACATATTGCATTGTTATTCACTGAGCTGTAATAAGTTTTATATAATTAATTTTCAACAAAAAAATTAAAATATACTTTTTAATTTTTTATATCTCAGAATTATTTCCAGGCACTTAAACAGTTAATTGTCGACATAGCTTGGTTTTATACCTCCATAACAAATTTACTGCTGTCATCTGATTTGATCTTGTTTTTTCTAAACTTTTTAACTACTCAAAAGCTGCAGCCTCACTAAGCCAAGTAGTCCATTACACCCATTCACTTATCAAATCCTTGGGTCTCAGGTTGACATATAACTGTTTGAATCTCCTAACTCTCACTTTAACATTTTAGAAATAGAAAGCATTTACTTATCCTAATGGTACATGTATTTCAAAATATCTCCAATAGCTGTACTTATGAAAAAATATATTTCAAAGGCTGTCTGTTTCAATACTTTAAAAATTATTTCGGTAACCCTTACTTGCTTCTCTTACTATTAATGAATACCTGAAATTTTCCCTGTAAAAGTAAACCTCATCCAGGTATGACTTGAAATTTCCACTGAGATTAAAGTTGTCAAATCACAATCAAAGCCAGATTCTTCTTTTACCTCTCTTTTGGCACCATCCTTAGAAATATAACAAGAAATTTTCCATACTATTTTAATAGAACTAGAACAAGATTGTAGTTTTAAACATGCACAGCCGTGACTAAATTTTAAATGAAATAAAAATTCCTTATTAAAAAAATTTATTGGCAAATAATGGAGTGCCACAATTCTACCGTATTTTGTTTGTCACAAATCTGCATGCTTCATTGTAAAATAAAAAATGTATCTCAAGAATACCTTTTCAAGTCGTTCACATCACTGATTCTGAATTTAATGTTTCTTTGAAATTTTTAGAGATTAAAGTTACCATAATTGTTTCTCCAGGTTCTAATCTTCCAGCTGGTAGATACCAAGATCCTCTACATGATTTCTTGGCTTCTTGTATCAGCAGTACATTTTTATTATCATCAAAAAGCACAACCATACAGATATAGCACATATTGACCTTAGTCTTTGGGATAAAATTATCTGAAAATATACCCAAAAAATTAAAAAAATTAGATGTAATATCCAGGTTTTTAGGGGCTAGATAAAATAACTGACAATAAAGCTTAAGAAATTATCTAACCGTAATGACTTTAAAAAAGTTAACAAGCGTAAAATAATGAAATTCATGATTGGCTTGAAATATTTTTCATTCTCAAAGGATGCCGCTTATTATGACATGTAAAAAACACAGAGATAAAAAATGATTATGTTTTAATTAGAGATTTTGTTTTTAAACAATAATATGCTTGCTACCATGAGTTCAAAATGGAGTATAAAAAATAGCTCCAGCTCTAGTTATAGTTTCTAAAAAAATGTGATGTTGTTTACAATTTCTATTTAAAACAAATGGCATTCATTTTACTTTATTCTGGTAACAGATATTGCATTTTTTTTACATTTAGAAGCAAAAGTTATATAAACTACTTTTACTTTCAGAATTAGCACAAATGTCAACTTCTTTGTTCAAAAATACTTGTTCTCCATGAAGAATGGCTTGAATATCTTCCATGATACCCATCTTGGTAACTTTTCTTTCTAGGTGTTCCAGAATATTATTATTATGTTACTTTCTCTACAAGGATTTCAACATACTGAAAGAAAATAATAATATTTGACAATATTTATATTTTGGTTGCAATAATTAATTTTTTTTCAAAACTTAAATAATTGTGTCGAAGTTGAATGGCAAATTAATTTTTTTAAAGATAAAATAATATCATTTTCCCTATGATAGGCATGGCCTCATACCAAAGCAAAGGAATAAAAAACACTTTTAAGATTAAAAGTTTTTTAAAAATTAATTAAATAAAATTCATATTAAAAGAATTTATTATATTAACATTCAAATTTAGCATGATAGTAATTTATCATCAATTATATTATTCTTTAATATTAAGGACATGGGGTATAATTTGCTGTAAACTGTAATTTATTTTGCTACCAATGGTCGTACCGTTACCGTTACAAGTGAAAATAATCTATTAATACATTCTTTGAGATAGTCATGTTATAGACATAGGCCTTTTACTTCTGTAGTTCGTAGCCTATACTGTACTAAATAATATGCTATAATTTAAGTGCGCAAAGGAAATCGGCCCAAAGTGTCAGGAGCTTATATTTTCCTACACCCAACCCCAAAGTTTAAGCCTAAGCAGTCACTTTTTCTCATCATTAAACTTTATGCCCAAAATAATAAAAAAGTAAGCTCTGACATAGTGAAACCATAATGAATAACAGCCATCTTTATTTTGGTTAAGTAAAGACAAGATTATTATGATTATAGCTTAAGATGATGGGAGGTAATCATGCATTTTAATGCCCAGAACTATTATTTATATTTATGAATTACTTTTACTTTACTGAAATGTCTGTTACTTAAATTGAGGACCTCAAATTATTTCATTAATTACTGAGAGACCATAAAATTTAGAACTATAACAAAATGGAAAATATATATGCAGTTAAAAAAAAGATTATGTGAATATTAAAATTAAAAACATTGCCTTCAAGTAAGGCCTTTTTGCACATGAATTCGTGGGTATGAATCAATACAATAAACAGCAATTAGGGTATTGCTAGTTTGAGGGTGTCTTTTAAGTTTTCTTAATTTCTTTTTGCAATCATTAAATTAAACTTTCATTTAGCCCACATTTTCGACATTGTTAGCATGCAACTCCCAATAGGATAAATACGTTATTTTGATGACTAATGTGTGTAAATCCAGATTCGTAGTTTAAGTTTTTGTTTTTAGTATGTATACATTTCAATACTTAATCATAATCTAAGTATGTGCTGTAGTCAAGATTGGAGGAAAACGTCTATCGCTTTCCATTAAGGCAACCAGCGGTCAGCAGGCATTCCATGTCATAGAAATGAAAGCAGGTCAAGTGTGTGTGTGTGCAATGTTCCCTTTTAGCTGCAAGGCTGCACAGATATCTGACCAACGCCACGCAGCAGTTTAGATTACCGCACAGCAAATTTAGTCAAATATTTGCACACAAAATGGATGCTGTGCAACTTTGCACACGAGTTTTTTCACTTTGCGCACGGATCCACAAAACTTAGAGGGAACATTGATGTGGGGGCAGATGAGAACTGTACCCTAAGTCTTAAAAGATTTAGAAGCCTCCACCTTTCCAACAAGTAGACAAGAAAAATAAACAGGCAGTAAAAAAAAAGGATTGATAAATATAAATAATAGTTCCTAACATTAAACTCCATGATTACAGTAAAGGCTAAGGCTGTAGACAGTAAAGTCCAGGGGTGACCAGACCTGGAGTAACTGAGAGCCATTTAAAAATATATAAAAATTGTTGAGAGCCGCATTTAACACTATGGGTCAATAAACCTGGCTTGGAAATCTTCCAGTAATCTTTGTAATGTAGCTTTCACACATTGTACGCGAGGCACAATGTGAACAAGAAGAGCCTCATGCAGCTCGCGAGCCACAGTTTGGCCACCGTTGCTATAGACTATAACTAAACTATAGGCAGGCTATATCTATGGTACTATACGTCACTATACTATACTATAGCGGTAGTAGGCCTATTTAGAAATTTTTTTATTTTAAATTCTATTATAGTATAGTTTTAAACTGAATACCCTTAATACTTATAGATAATAGTCATATACAGTCGGACGTCGCTAAATCGAACTCAAAGGGACAGTAAAAAAATTTGACTTATAGAGTTTCCGAGTTAGGGAAAATAACGTAATAGGCACAAAATTTGGCCGGGACCTTATAATTCATTCGATATAGGGAGGTTTTCGACTTACTGAAGTTCGACTCAGAGAGGTCCGGCTGTAATTATAATATACAGGGTAACCTAAAAAATGGGAATTTTAGAAATGCATTTGTACAGGAGGACAGCATCTAAAGCAGTACTTTTCAAACTTTTTAGTAAGGCGGACCGGCAAGAATTTGTTCCTTTGCACCAGGGACAG
The DNA here is from genome assembly GCA_944989445.1 of Ampullaceana balthica. NCBI lineage: Eukaryota > Metazoa > Mollusca > Gastropoda > Lymnaeidae > Ampullaceana > Ampullaceana balthica. The sequence goes on from CALYLW010001449.1 coordinate 225,126, forward strand.
GTGAATTATTTTCCCTGTACTGACTTGGTGGCAAAATGGAATTTATTTGATTTGATTTTTTTCATTTTATGTGCTTATTGCAGAAAAATTGACATATACCGTTAGTATTAATGGATGAAAATTAAGGATTATTATTAGATTTTTCAATCCTTTCTTAATAACTTCTGCAGAACAAGCAGCAGATGGCTCACGAACTGACACTGGTAAGTGGACCACCACTTTGAGAAGCACTGATCTAAAGGACGTAGAAGTAGAAGTAATTTTTCTAAAGTGACGAATTCCTTTAAATTTGAATGTTTATAGTTTATTAAATTTAAATGCCACTTTAAGGTTTCAATTACTTTGTATAAAATGTTTTACTATTGTCAATAATTGCCCTGGCCGCATCCCCAAGGACCTCCTATATGGAGAACTGGCATCAGGAAAGAGGAAGACATGTCGGCCACAACTGCGATTTAAATATGTCTGCCAAAGGGACATGAAAGCAGCCAAAATACGAACAAGCGACTGGGAGTGTAAGGCAGAAGACCGATCTATGTGGCGCACAGTTGTAAAAGAGCGCGTCATAGTAGCTGAGGAGCGAAGGATGGAGGAGGCTACAGACAGAAGAGCTAGGAGAAAGGCCAAAACATTGGGAAGCACAGAATTCGTGTGCAAAAGCTGTGGTAAAGACTGTCACTCAAGGATAGGACTGCACAGCCACACGAGGAAATGCAACCCAGACCAACGGTGATGCACCATCGTCTCTCGAGACGGAATGATGCCAATAAATTATTGTCAATAACTCTTACTCTTGATTTTATTTGATCATTAAAAAATTCCATTTTCTTTAGTCCCCCTATTCATTTCAAGTATTGGTAAATTCGGAGTTGACGTTCCCACATTCATGGCCGCCATAGTTGTTGCTATGCAAACGTGACACGAAAATTGGAAAATTCAACTATTAAAATTCTAAAACTAAACCTAACCTTAACCCTAAATTCATAATTATATCTATACCTAACCCCAAACCTAACCTAACAAATTATAAAACTAAACCTAAATAACGCAGGAAGAGAACGCATAATTAATTGCTATATAAGTAATATAACTCATTTGGGAACGTATAATCTGATTCACCCCAAGTATTAAAGTATCATGAATCATCATAGTCTATATCTATACTAAACTATACTGTAACTTACCATTTAATTTTAATAGAGCCATTTTGTACCTTTATTTAAGTCTAAGTACTGGCACTGGTTACTGGTACAACTTTTTTAACTTCTTAGGAATTGAGTAGACTAACTTAAATTATAACATAACTTAACTAAATTAAGTATTTCTAATCTGTAGTATAATACTTCTTGGTAGAATTTTCTATAACTTGAATTGAATTACTAGATTGAATGAAATTTGTTTACGGAACTGAGACTGAGAACTACACTCTACAGTTAAAGTAAAAGTACTTAAAGTTAAAGACCACTCAGTAGTAGTCTACTGACAAACTCAAAATTACTAGCCTAATGATTAATTAGATGAATTCGTCAAGCCAGTTATCAAAATTATTTGAAAATCAATGTTATATGAATAACCTGAGTTCTATTTAAAAAAATATTATATGCATAATTCCATTTAATGGTGAATTTGTAATGATCAGACAGCTTAAACTATTTTTTTTTCAGGTTGCAATGTATTAAGGGAAATAAATACACGTTATTATGTTTTTAAAAAACAGTGGCTTCCCCTTTATTTTAATCTTCACTTCTTTAATTCGCGCTTTTTGTCCTAACTTTATCTTCATTTAGGTGCAACATTTACAGTTACTTTTAGAATGTGCTCATACAATAAAGAATAAAAAGGTTTTAAGTTTTAAAAAATTTATCTTATTCAATTTTAAAACAAAGATTTCAATCTTAGAAACACATAATTTTAAACCTGTGACTCTCGTTACGCCAGCCGAGCGCGCATGCTGCTCGACCAGAATGCTCCGTTCTTTAATATTTTTTATATATACAAGTCTTGAAAAAAATAATATTATGGGCCCCCGGCGCCCCAGGAGTGTTAAATTTTGCACACAAAAAGTTTCCAGTAACCATCCCAGGAGCGTACCTCCAAAAGTTTCATGACGATCGAAAAATAGTTTAGTCAGCTATAAAGGACATGCATACATACATACATTCATACATAGCCTACATAGGCTATATACATACTTTCATTTTTATAAATATAGACTAGGATGTGCTGCGGCGCCCACTTTTTTAGGACGCCCACGGCGCCAAAATTTTTCAAAGGCCCAACTAACTGGTCCTTGTATGATAAATACTTAATATTAAACTTCCTTAAATGTATAAATTGTACACCCCATTCAATTTTACACGATATAGAGAAGTATAGATAAACATATTCATATATTTGATATGAAATTGATTGAAATGAACAGATTTTCAAAACTTCATATAATATCATATGTTAAACTGATGGGCCCGTTGACCCTTAATGTAATTTCTTTTTTTTATCTATATGTATTCCTTTTTACTGAGATCTTTATCTTATCTATACAGACGCTCCTTCTATGCAGAAGATAATTGCGTCCACAGACCATGACAGATGATCGTTGCAACGCACGACGGGTCTGCTAGTACCTACTACATAAGCCTCTTGATTTTTCAGTTCAATATCATTAGTATCAGAATAACTTTTATCCAATAACGAGTTTGAAGTTTTGGCATTAGAAACGTTCACATAGTATAGGATAGTTTCATTTTCTCTTTGATTAATTTCATTTGGTTTTTATTTTATTTTATAAAAGCCCCACTTTCATTTTTAAATGTTCAATCTTAGAAGATAATTAAAGACGAGGAATTTCCCGCCCCTATCAAAGTGCCGCCCCGGGCATTTGCCCCCCTGCCCCCACTCGCTACGCCACTGCGGTCACGCCACGGCAAGTCCATTCTATACATTTTTCAGTGTTTATTGAAAGAGCCCTATAGATGGAGTTCATTGTTAAAACTAAAACGTAGTATCTCTTTCCCAAACATTTCTTTGTACGTCGCCCCACCTAAGATAACAAGGATTCAGAAAGTTTTTTTTTGGGGGGGGGGATTCGGGGGGGGGGCAGCACAAATAGTATGGTACAAAGAAGTAAATTAAAAATAATGTATAGAAAAGGTACATAAATGAAAAGTTTACTTAATTTTTTTAATAATTGCTAATTTATTCAAATTGCTAACAAACAAAAATGCGATTTTTATCGCATGAAACATAATTTTTTACTTTTTGTACACTTTACGCTATGAACTCCAAGTAACTGATGCGTCAATATTTTCTTGATTTTTCTGCAACACAAATAAGTCAATAAAATCTGAAGCTGAGTCAGTACCTTCGAGTCAAGCCATTGTCAGAGAAGACCATTCATGGCAACAAGTACCATCTCAGTCACGTCTATTGAGCTACAGTTATAGAGGCGTATCCAAATGAAAAATTGCCATATGATACGGTCGAGTTTTACACGTTTGCAGCTTTATTGCAGAGGTTCTAAAACTTTGCTTTTGCTTGAACCCGCTTCATTTTTCCCCCTTCTGCTCCCGCCCTGTGAGCTGTTTAAATTTAAATGATTCCATTTTATGAACTTTATTCAAAGTTTTTTAAGTTCTCTCGCCAAACTCAGTTATTACATTTTGGTACAGGGGACATTATATAGGAACCACTTGATTAAATGTAGACTATATTAACCCTGCCACACTTTTAGAAGAGATGCATGTTGTAACGTAAAATTAAAAGGAAATAAAACAGACATGATTTGATAAACTATCTGCTATAATAAGAGCCAACAAAATAGAGAGGACCATCATTTGGGCCCCGTAAATCTATGTATCTTGTCTTCTTGGGAATATAAAAAACCAAAATAACCGCACTGGTGGACATATCAAGATCTCAGCTACATCATTAAGCCATATGCTCAAGCCATATGGTCAAGCCCTATGGTCAATGTTCCCTTTAAGCTGTGCGGCCGCGCAAATATCTGACAGCAGTTTAGAATTACCGCACAGCAAATTTTGTAAAATATTTCACAAAGAATGGAAAGATGTTTGAACACGAGTTTTTTTTTAACTTTGCATTCGGACCAACGAACCTTCTTAGAGTGAACATTGCCTACGGTGGAATATTTTCTATACATTACTTTTACAATATCTCAGGTACAGCCAGCCTTGTGGTGTATATTTCTTACTGATTATTTTATACACCATAGGAATTTTAAAATGTTTTTTTTTAAAGTTGCCTGAAATGATTAATGTCCGAGACATATAAGAAGCGACGGTTTTGTTCCCCTATTGCATGGGTATGCGAACTTTTTTGCCCATTACCCCAAAATATAAAACTTTTATGTTGACTTTAACCCCGAACGTGAGGTACTGTCCGCACAAATTGGGGTCTGGGGGAGCGTTGTTAATCCTAAAGGGTCTGGGGCTAACGTCTCTAGAATGTAAAATCCGCGTTGATCCGCATCAACAAAGGGTTCCCGAAAATTTGGTAGCTCGCTTTTTGCTGGTTCTTGTATTGAAGTGATTCGTTATACGAACTTCCCTTGTAGCGATTCGTTATACGAACTTCCCTTGTAGCGATTCGTTATACGAACTATCTTTGTAGTGATTCGTTATACGAACTTCCCATGTAGCGAGTAGTTATACTGACTTCCCTTGTAGCCATTCGTTATACTGACTTCCCCTGTAGCCATTCGTTATACGAACTATCTTTGTAGTGATTCGTTATAACAACTTCCCATGTAGCGAGTAGTTATACTGACTTCCATTGTAGCCATTCACTATACTGACTTCCCTTGAGCCATTCACTATACTGACTTCCCTTGTAGCCATTCGTTATACTGACTTCCCTTGTAGCCATTCCTTATACCGACTTCCCTTGTAGCCATTCACTATACTGACTTCCCATGTAGCCATTCGTTATACTAACTTCCATTGTAGCCATTCACTATACTGACTTCCCTTGTAGCCATTCGTTATACTAACTTCCCCTGTAAATATTCGTTATACAGTCTTCCCCTGTAGCTATTTGTTATACTGACTTCATGTCTTCTGTCCGTAGGATCACAAACTTAAACTCCTGATTATTTTAAATCTGTTCCCAGTTCTATTTTAAACCCGTAAAAAAGCAGGGATTTTTATCAAGTACTTTCTTTCTGTAGTCGACAGACCGATATATCGCCATCTCAGGTAAGAAGTTGATCCACGTGAAGAGTTATTGAAGCTTTTTGTACTGAAATCGCGATTTCTTGACTATACAAACGTATACTCACTGAACAAGGAATTTTCCCTATAATCCCTGTATAAATATAATAATATATAAAATTCCCATATTCAAGCCACTAGTGATTGTTTCCCCAAAACATAGTTTCGTCTGGACGTATATTATATACATCATTGAGATTATGTTAAATCGTGTGCAATGGTACCTCAGGTTACGAACTTAATTCATTCCAGAACTGTGTTTGCAACTCGAAACGTTTGTAACGCGAACCATTGGGGTAAATGAAAAAACAGACAATCCATTTCATTGACTCATTTCAGAATATATTTATTTTTTATTGTGGTGAATATAGTTGATTTTGCCATCCTGTTCTCTTTAAGGAAGTCACTCACATATACGTACGCCATATTCATTATTCAAAAGTATTTCTTTCTCTAGCTTAACTGTTTTAATATGCTCCTTCCTGCATGCAACCTTTTTTCGAATTGATAATAATGTGTTATCAAATAAAATAACGAAAGAGATTAACTTAACACATTGACATTTCTAAGAAATATTTTATAATGCTATTTTGTTATGTCTGCAGTAATGTTGCGCACTCGTGCATAACAAGGCTACAGTAGGCTGGTGTGGTGCCAAGCGATGTTTGTATCTTTCTCTTCCCCCTCTCTCTCCCTATTTCTCTCTCTCTCTCTCTCTCTCTCTCTCTCTCTCTCTCTCTCTCTCTCTCTCTCTCTCTCTCTCTCTCTCCTTTTCGCCCCCTCTTTCTCTCTTCCCTTATCTCACTTTCTCTCTATCTTTTTACCCCCCCCCCGGTCTTGAAATCGTTCGTAACCCGATGCACTGTTTGATTTTTGTTCTAATGTTTTATCACCGAAGAAGGTTTCTTCTATACATTTAGGGCCACCAAATTCACTTCACATAGGACCTCCAGTTCCCTTAGGCCTGCCCCGGCCTACCGTTCGTCCTGACTCATGGCCTTACACTTAATGGTATAGTATTTTCCCCTCCCAACTCACGATATGTCTGGCTCAGCTGGTTGCTTCTTTCCTAGAGTAATTAATGCCTTTAATAAATCGTCATTTTTTAGTACTTAAAAAATCGTCTCTCACCGAACGTCTCTTACACAATTTCCCTCCAATTTCCATTGATATGAACAAGTCGCCTCAACTCACGTCCTCTAGCAAACATCCAGGTAAAAAAAAGTGTGAGGGCGACGTGTTTCCTTCCAGAGGCGTCACTAGGGTTGTTATCACCTCCTCACGGCCTACTCCATTGACCTCCTCCGAGTCTGCCAGTGCCAAATAACGGGGATTTACAGAATTTTACACTTTGGTGTCTCCCCTTGTGATGGTGTAACCCAGTGCGGTCCGCACCCTCCTAGTGACGCCTCTGATTCCCCAATCAATTATTACATCAACCGCCCCTTCCTTGACCAGGCAGACCTCAGCATTTTAGTGCTTTATTCCCTGCCCGTAGTCTATTCTGAACAGCCACCCCTCCCCCCTACACTCATCGAAAAGAACTGCACTAGACAGATGATATATTGACTGATAGATTCACGTGTATAATATAAAAAACCCGTAAAAAACTAGTTTTTGACTATAAATCCTTTATGTACGAGACGTAACTAAAAGAATGTTCATACTAATACGCAGCGCAAGACCACCCAAAAACACAAAATTGTAGTTGTGTCGTAAAACATGTTTAATATAATGCGCACCGATCAGTAATATGTTTATAAAAAATGTTGTCAATAAAATACGCACCTTATATCGCGACAGGAAAGGTCGTTCAATATAATACGCACCGCGACACTCTTTCTAAAAAATTTAACATGATACATAGAGATAAAAAAAAATAAACTAAAAACTCAATAATTTAATTACAGTACATGCGATCGATCTGAAATTTTGATGAATCGTTTTTAGCATCGGTACAAAACTGCCTGCAAAATATCAGCTCGCTAGCTTACGAGAAAGTGGGTTAAAAATCGTTCCAATGTTTTTTCGGCAAGGGCTAAAACAATCAACCAGACACCACAAGTTTATATAAAGGATTTTAAAAAACAACCCGTAAAAAACCAAGTTTTTGACTATAAATCCTTTATGTATGAGACGTAACTAAAATAATGTGCATTATAATACGCAGCGCCAGACCATCCAGAAATAAAAAAAATGCAGTTGTGTCGTAAAACATGTTTAATATAATGCGCACCGATCAGGAATATGTTTATAAAAAGATTTGTCAATAAAATACGCACCTTATTGCGCGACAGAAAGGTTGTTCAATATAATACGCACCGCGACGCTCTATCACAAAAAATAGCATGATAAATAGGAATAAATAAAATAATCTAAAAAATCAATAATTTAATTACGGTACCTGCGATCGATCTGAAATTTTGATACATTGTTTTTATTATCGGTACGAAACTGCCTGCAAAATTTCAGCTCGCTAGCTTACGAGCAAGTGGGTTAAAAATCGCTCAACAGTTTTGGCGACAAGGGCGGTCGGTCGGTCGGTCGGTCGGGCGGCCGCAGACACCACGAGTTAATATAAAGGATTTAAAAAAGAAGTGCGTAAAGAAAAGCGTTTAAAACAAACCTCTTGGTGGAACATAAAATAACTTAATTGATGTCTTGAATTTTATTATAATGAAAACTTTCATTAACAGTAATTTTTTTAATATGTTTAAAATACTGTTCAAAGCTCAACTGTATCAAAAAGCCCAGGATTTATTCCATATCTGAAAGTTTTACAATTGCAACTTCAAAAGGTCTTTCTTGTCTCCATTCTCTCTCCTTCACTCAAATAGTATAAAGCATTCAACAACTCCTTACGATCTTTTCACGCATGGTTTCATTTAAGAAGGAATTTTCATGAAACACAGTTGTGATTTTCACAATCAGCAACGAGTGGTGTGGACTCTTTGTGTGTCGTTATATAAAGGATGAAGAAGTCTGGTATTGTGAAAGGATTATCGCTACGTTTTTTTATTTATTTTTTTAATTTTTTTTAATTTTTTTTAATTTTTTTTTAAAATTTATTTTTTTTATTTAATTTTTTTTAAAAGGATGAAGAAGTCTGGTATTGTGAAAGGATTATCTCTACGTTTTTAAAAAAAATATCCGTATAGTAAATCTTGAAGTGGTTTATAAAATTAATTTAGATTTATTATGTGAGCACCCTTACCTCAAATTTCATTTTCTCTTATTATGGGAACGCTCCTACATCTGATTTCATTTTCTCAGAATATGTCAGCGTTCTTCACCCAGATTTTATTTTCTCCTCAGACTTTTTTTTATTTATCGTTTTAGTGTTTCATTAGCAAACAAACCTTAAACCGACTCTGTATGTTATGGTATAGCTCATGTTCACACAAATATGTTTCCAAGCAGCTGCTCACACAAATATGTGTTTGAAAACAGCTACTTACAGGAATAAGTGTTTCAAACCATGATCAAGATTCGAGCCTGGGGCATCTCTTCGTGAATGAAACGAGTGACACCTTATAGGTCCCACAGTGTCGTATTTTCACTTCAGTGTCTCGTTACACTGCATCTATATCAATAATAATAATAATAATAATAATAATAATAATAATAATTGATAATTTATATAGCGCTGTATCCCAGTAAGGAACCGGGCTCACAGCGCTTTACATGAAGATCATAACATACATATAATAATTAAATAACCATTCATAACATAATAACAACATAAAAGACAGTACATTACACATAAGCTACGCCAATCATTAAAACAAATGTTGTTTCATTAATTTTGTAAATACACTTTGAAAAGATGCGTCTTAAGTGCAGTCTTGAAGGACTTGGTAGTTGGATATTAGCTTCACCTGAAAATTTACAGGTGAACTACAAGCAAATGGATTACAAAACAGCTCTACATTTCTCTTCTTGCTTTCAACTTTCAAGCACACTAAAACGCCGAGCGAATTCGACATAAAGTAAGTTTTTCAGCAAAGTGTGCATTGTGAAATACAGTAGAGCGCTAACTTGATTCAACGTTGTTGGCAAAGAGGAATAGCAATGGCACATTTGTGTCTAAAATAAAAGCAGCGACACTTGAAAAGGCTTCACCGCATCAAGCATATAACTAATCAAATCATACCGTCCCTAGAGCTGCAGGTTTAAGTCGGTGAGATGAGTAGTTGTGTCCCTCCTTGAGCTGAAGGTTTAAGTCGGTGAGATGAGTAGTTGTGTCCCTCCTTGAGCTGAAGGTTTAAGTCAGTGAGATGAATGGTTGTGTCCATCCTGGAGCTGCAGGTTTAAGTCAGTGAGATGAGTAGTTGTGTCCCTCCTGGAGCTGTAAGTTTAAGTCAGTGAGATGAATGGTTGTGTCCCTCCTTGAGCTGCAGGTTTAAGTCGGTGAAATGAGTGGTTGTGTCCCTCCTTGAGCTGCAGGTTTAAGTCGGTGAAATGAGTGGTTGTGTCCCTCCTTGAGCTGCAGGTTTAAGTCGGTGAAATGAGTGGTTGTGTCCCTCCTTGAGCTGCAGGTTTAAGTCGGTGAAATGAGTGGTTGTGTCCCTCCTTGAGCTGCAGGTTTAAGTCGGTGAAATGATTGGTTGTGCCCCTCCTTGAGCTGCAGGTTTAAGTCGGTGAGATGAGTGGTTGTGTCCCTCCTTGAGCTGCAGGTTTAAGTCGGTGAGATGAGTGGTTGTGTCCCTCCTGGAGCTGCAGGTTTAAGTCGATGAAATGAGTGGTTGTGTCCCTCCTGGAGCTGCAGGTTTAAGTCAGTAAAATGAGTGGTTGTGTCCCTCCTGGAGCTGCAGGTTTAAGTCGGTGAAATGAGTGGTTGTGTCCCTCCTTGAGCTGCAGGTTTAAGTCGGTGAGATGAGTGGTTGTGTCCCTCCTGGAGCTGCAGGTTTAAGTCGGTGAAATGAGTGGTTGTGTCCCTCCTGGAGCTGCAGGTTTAAGTCGGTGAAATGAGTGGTTGTGTCCCTCCTGGAGCTGCAGGTTTAAGTCGGTGAAATGAGTGGTTGTGTCCCTCCTGGAGCTGCAGGTTTAAGTCGGTGAAATGAGTGGTTGTCTCCCTCCTGGAGCTGCAGGTTTAAGTCGGTGAAATGAGTGGTTGTGCCCCTCCTTGAGCTGCAGGTTTAAGTCGGTGAAATGAGTGGTTGTGCCCCTCCTTGAGCTGCAGGTTTAAGTCGGTGAGATGACTGGTTACGTCATACAGATATGCCAACTCACATCTCCAAATGTCCTGAAACTGTGGAGTCTTTTTCAGTTGCCGTTCACGAATCGACAGATTTCCTGGATAGCCTGTGAAAATCCATTGAGCACTTGTGCCCGACTAATGAAAATCACCGCTGAATGACAGTTTTATTTGTGGTCAGGGGTGGACTGGGCCGCCGGGACACCGGGAAATTTCCCGGTGGGCCGCCAGGACCGATGATATAATAATAATAATAATTAATCTTGAATAAAATGTCCTGTTTGCTGTTTTTTTTGTACTACATAAATACAGTTTCTATGGGCAAACATGCAAACATCTCTTTAGTGCATATAAACTCTTATTGACTCTATCGTCTACCAAGTAGCTTGTGAGAGATCTTTCTCTAAACTGAAATCATGGCGGCCTTAGGGCAAGGCGAACGAGGCAACCACCTTGGGCACCTCGCCTTTCAGGGCCCGCGCTTTGACTAAATATTTTTACTACTTTCTACAATTTAACTGTTATTGTGCAAAACTTTTTTTAATAACAACTTTTCAAGAAAACTTTATATTTATTTCATCAGGGTAAAATAATTAGAAACATTCCGTACTAATTTAATAACATATTATAATCATCCTAAATCCTAATGCAAAAAGTATTTTTCCTAGCGTATTTATGTATTAAGAACATTTAAAAAAAACAGAACGCCACTTTTAGGCTTTAACTTGCTATGATAAGTGAAATAAAAATGTGTTAGACTGTCTGAACATGATAAATCAAAGGGACATAATATTACATCTACTTCGGAATGGTTTGAGATGAAAAACAGGCTAACAAAAATTTGTTCCAGTTTTGCAGAAAAATATATGAACAATACAAATTGATAAAATTCATGATCACTACTTTAGGAAAGCGCATTCAGAACGAACTCATTTCGTTGATGGGAAAAAAGGTAAGGATAATTATTCTAGGAAGAGTAAAATCAGCTAAATACTTTTCAGTAATACTTGATTGCACCCCGTTCCAATGTCACTCACCAAGAACAGATGTCACTGACAATGCGCTATGTAAGCCAAGGAGGTGGATATTCTGAAGTAACTCACGAGCACTTCATGCGTTTTCTAGAAGTCGAAGAAAGTACTGGGCAACAAATGCTTGATGTCTTACTATTGGAACTGAGAAAATCAGGCTTAGATGTTTCTGATATCCGCGGTCAAGGACACGACAACGGTGCGAGGTCAAGGATACTACAACGGTGCGAACATGACAGGCATAAGTGAGGCGTGCAAGGTCGTATTTTACACTTAAACCCCAGGGCATTTTTTACCCTTTGTACTCTTCACAGCTACAACTTGCTGCTATGTTATATGGTAAAAACTTGTCCTGATGCAATGTCATTTTTTTTGGGGGGGGGTATAATTTAACGAATCTATTTTTTATTTTCTGCTTGAACAAAGCGATGGGCTTTATTTTCCAAGTATGTCTGAAATATTTCTGTGAAACCACTGAAAATAAAATTGGAAAGCCATGTGGAAAGCGTAAAGGTAGTGCGATATCAAGCAGGAGAAATCGATGATGCACTGTTCAAAGTACCATAGCAAAGTAGTGATCTAAAATCTTGAAGTGAAGCAGAGTCTTTGTGCAAACAACTTAAGAACTTCAATTTCATTGTTTCAAATGCTTTTGTTGCGACATATTTTACACGCTTTTATTTAAGTCACACGGTTTTTATCCGTCAAATCTTGTAACGTAAAATTAAACCACTTCTGGTGGTCCTAGAGATCTCAAAACTTTGCCATAGATAGATCTTGGATGACAATGCATTGTATCAAAATTTCAGATCGATCGGATGTACCATAATTAAATTAATGCATTTTGTAGTTTATCGCTATATTTTTACTTCTCACACAACGCCTCTCGCCATAGTAATTTTCAAGGCGAGGGCGGGGATGCAAGAACCAATGAAAAAATGAGGTCATGTCCTCTCCAGCCAATCGGCGTTAGGTGAACATGTGAACACTGTGTGCGTTCATGACCTGTGTCTGCACGTGGCTTTACTATGGATCTGTCATTCAGACACCGAAAATGTTTACATCACGTGTTGTACACATTCAACATCCTTTTTTTACATATAGCGTGGGGCCCTCATCAAAACTCGCTATCATGTACAAGACTGCGAAACATAAATACAAATGTATATGAATATTAATAAACATTAAAAGTTTCACAACTTTGATCATATACATGCTACTATCATATTAATTAGAAAAAAAATATCTATATATTTTTTTTTCTTCTTTTTAGTCCACTTTCTATATGTCAATAAAAGCGTGTCGTTTTTTAAAACAAAGATATTTTTTTAAATATTTTATTTCCAATTTAATTACACCAGCAAAGAATTACAAAATATTTCTGTCGGTCTAGTAACTGAAGTTGAGAGCATGTAACATATTCGTAAATGGTCGAAATCTTACTGCAATCGCGGTTTTGAAACAGCAATTGCATTTGCAAAAGAAATTGCCACCGACAAGAAGTTGAAGCCATTTAAAATTTAAACCCAGTAGAAAAATAAATAAAACAATTTACATATGAAGTAGAGGATGAAGGATTTGTAGATGAACAAGAAACAATTTGCACAGATTTTTTAACCAGTTTGTTGATATGTAATCATGTCAATGTCATTTGAACCAATACTAAGGCATCATGACTCGATTTGGATTTCTTTTTAAATTTCATAAATTACAAAACAATGATCAACTGAATTGCTGTATGAATCGTGAGAAAAGCTCACTGCGTGCGAAAGAAAGGATCTTGATGGTTTCATGCTTGCTTAAGAGTTGCAAACATTGAGTTCCATAATTCCTGCAGCTACCTACAACGATCCTGTTAATATTTTGCAGTTTCTTTCATTAAAAATTTTTCCAGTCACTTTGGCTCACGAAAAAAGAAGCTTTTCGAAACTAAAACTTATTAAAACCTATATGGGATAAACAATGATTCAAGATCGGCCCAGTCACTAAGCTATCTTGACAATCGAGACTGATATTGCGAAGGATCTTGACAATATTAAACTTACGGGTATTTCAGATCTTGGAACCACGAAGGATCGCAAGATTTGCTTGTAAGTTTAAAAAAAAAGGTGGAAGTAGAAGATACAACCAAAACAACACTACTGTATATAGTTTATATTGGTAATTGTATAATATATATATATATCAACAGTTATTTATTTTTCAACATTTTTATATTAGCATATATATATTAGCATGTCACAAAAAATACATTTTAATTATTGAAATATTTTTTGAGTTCTAGGATTTTCAATTAAAAATAAAACTGTAATCATTGATGTGTCAATGCTGTTATAAAGTAAAAATTTAAGTGTCTTAATTTTTTTATTTCATAATATTTATTATATGTAGAAATGCAAATGTCTGCATGGGTCTCGCTCCTCATCTGCTGCATTGGGCTCGGGGCCACACAAATCGCATGGTGCCTTGGGTACCGCATAATTGTCTTCTACACACCTTAAAGCAGTTATGCTTATGTCAACAGAAACCGATGTTTTAAGTGAACTGAATAATGACACAATTATAGATTATGTAGCCGAAATTGTACCCAGCTTATAAAGAAATTGCTTATACTATAAACACCAACACAGTGAGTCCGAATAAATTTATTGATTACTTGAATTGAAGAATTCTTAATATTTTATTTATAAATATAAATTATAAATCCGATTTATAGTTTTTTTATATTGTATATTGTAATTTGTAAAGTGACCCACGACTTCAGAGGCCTCGGCCCTCACTATTGTATAGTGAGGATGCACAAGGAAAATAAAAGTTATGAAGATAGGGCTGCTTTGTGTATTTTTTTCCCGGGTCGCTTGGACTTCCCAGTCCACCCCTGTTTGTGGTCATTCTAATCGTAACGATCTCGGATAGTTTACAGTTAATCCTGTAACTTAATTCAATTAGTCCGTATTTTCGTTTGAGCTGGACTTCATGTATTTGTGTGTAAAATCCTAAAAATGACTTATGCACACTATAACACACACATACACACACACTTTCACTTGAAAAATATGCGGCGAGTTGCGGGTCATTATTTGAAAATCTTATCTTATCTTATCTGTTTACAGACGCTCCTTCTATACAGAAGATTATTGCGTCCTACGCTTATCTATGCTTTGTGTTTAGTCCTGCATTTTTATTAGAGATTTTGAATTTTCTAAAACAAAAAAAAATCAAAAAACAAAAGACGTTTTCATTAACTATTCACTTATCATTCTGTTTTTTTGTTGTTGTTGTTGTTGTTTTTTTTTGTTGTTGTTGTTTTTAGCTGCCTTAGAAATGATGAGGATTTTTTATTGTGGAAGGGATGGTGAACTAAATAAAGTTCGGCAAGTTGGCGGGCCAGAGTCGTAGAGAATTCTATAGACGAGTGATAACTGGGGCACAGGTATAATCAAAGATATTTGATATACGCATTGACTGCGGTATGTGTACTATTTTAATACTAATTGAGGTTTTCTCAGCCGGTGTTCCGCGGGATACTAGTCTACTTCAAGCCTCGGAAAAGTGCGCCGCAACGCTAATTTAAATATATGAAAGATCATTAATAATATTAAATTTAATTATTGATGTGGCAGTGTGCCCTACATTTTAGTTATAATAATTATTACTTATGACTTGATTATTATTATAATTACTTTGTAGGTATGAATCTACAGTTTTAGAATCCTAGTAATTTTAGCCCCGCTCGCGTGAGTGGTCAGTAACGGAACGGCCTAAGGGAGAGTTGTGTAGTTGTTTAGTGCGTAGCGGTTAGGGAGGAGTAGCTTAATTATACGTGTACACTGTGTCATGTTAGCGGAGAGAGAATTCAATAAACATTACATAATACAGCTATAGTCCTCTACTTACCTGCAATCTGTTATTTGTTTTATTAGCTGAACAGCTAGTCTTATTCCAACTAACGATATTGCCACCACTCGGCTACATTTAACTTATGGATGCTCTACATTTTTAGTATTTTTTTTCTCTAAAACCAATTAGTTTTGTTACATTTTTTTGTTTCTTCTTTATTGTTCTATATTCTATAGTCTACTTTAGGTAATTCGACACCAGTTCACACATCGTTCTGTTCAGTGGCATAGCTGTGGTGCTGGCCACACCGGGTGGCACCCATTTAGGGGGTGGCATTTGTGGACATTTGAAAAGTACAGCCATTTCCGACGACCGCCTTTTTTCTTTTGAAGGGGGAAAACCCGGGGGAAACAAAAATATTCGTACTTTCGAGTCGTAATTAACGGATTCGCACATTTGTTTGATTTCATAGTGGTTGTTATAACTAACTCATAACCGTTCAAAAATTTAAAATCATTCAAAAAAGGTATCAATTTATTTGGGAAATTAACCGGTATACGTATCAGAAGATCAAATGACACTTTTATAAGAAAACAACACAAAAACACATCACCGCTGTGCCGAATAACATGTGCTATTAGTATCACCTCGACAGTTCTTGCGTGGATTTTCGACATGCGCTGAATAATGCGCGAACTAGTACCTACATGGCACGGTGGTTCAAATATTGTGTTTAACTTGCAAGTAGTAATTTATATTAATTTTTCAGTTCTCAGAAAACTATTCTAAGGTAAGATATTAAAAATTAAATTTATTTAGTTTTTAGTGCATTAAAGTAGCACAAAAAGTGTGTTTTTCATTAATATACGGTTATTCATTAAACATGTTACGTCTATTCTATTAAAATAATGAGGCAATAATTTGAATTCGTCTATTTTACGGGAAATTATTAAGATTTATGACGCGAATATGAAAATATTCAAATTTCTCTGTTAATAAACACCACAATAGGCATAGATAATTTCGAAAAAGACATACTTTAAAATTTTCAAGCACTTTTGAAAATTGACATCTGAAGAAGTAACTAGTAAAACGAGATCAGATGCTGGAATTTTACTCAGTTCAATGCAATCTTTTTCTTTTCTATGTTATCTCAATTTATGGGAACCCGTCTTTTTTTAAAATTAATGCAAACCAATTTCATGGTACAAAGAGATGTGCTAATACAAAACGCTGTTATATCAGTTAAAACAATGTGTTCTGAGTTTGAAATAACAACTGAACGCCGAGCTAGAAGGAGCAAAAATATGAGTGGGGAAAACACACAAGACGTGGTTCTATCTTTAGAACAAGAAGTACAACGAGAAAATGTTTTTATCCATGGATGGAATTATAAAAGAAAATAAAAGAACGCTTTGATCAGTTGCATATTGCACGAAAATATTCGTGTAACCCACTAAATGAAGAATTTGAATCTAAAAAAATTTACTTTATTGACATTGATAAAGAACAGTTCTATACTGAAAGAAAAAAGATTCAGGTTTTAAGTCTGCACTTACACTACAAGAAGAGGCATTACGTTAGAAAAACAGGGGAAAAGACCCCTTGATCTATTCAAATTTATTCAACAGTATATATAGGAACATTCTGTACCCAACATTTTAATTTTGCTAAGAATTTTTTTAACAATTGCTATCAGTGTCGCTAGTTGTGAAAGGAGCTGCCCCAAACTGAAGTTGATAAAAAATTAACGTCGTTCCACAATGAGTGATTTAAGACTACTAAATCTAGCTATATTGTCCATAGAACAAGATATTACAAATAATTTAAATTTGGATAGCACTTTACACGATTGTTCTAACATGAAAGTTATGAAAGTAAATGTATAAATATATTTACATACTAATTTCTTTGTCTATCAAAAAAAATCTTTTATTCATAAAATATAAAATAAAAGCATATTAATTGGTAATGTTTTTGGGGTGTTAAGCTGGAATATGTTTTGTCTCATAAGGAAAGGGGGGGGGTGGACCTGCGACCTCAGTAACTTTTTTGTGGTCTTTAAAAAAGTATCTGAATTTTTTCTAAAATACTAGATACGCCCCGCTTCGTAGCATACGCCGCAGACTTGCTCATGGATAGTGCAAAGAAAAGGGGGGGGGACACAAACTACAGCACGAAGAAATTTAAAAAAAACGAGACTGAACGTCGGTGTGGGATCACCGACGCATTGTTGGTCTCGACATTCGCACTTCAGTTATCTACCTGCCCACCACCCTTCACCACCCTAGCTTGCCAACCATAAACTGTGATTGGCCGACCCTAGCGAGGGTCATCCATGTTCTCAAAAAATGGGGAAAAGAAACGGGCACAAACACACATTTTTAAAAATTAAAAAATAATCTTTTCGCTGGGGTTTGAACCCAGGACCACCCGCGTGTAAGGCGGACGTGAGAACCACTACACTTCGAATCACACTTCATTCTGTGAAGGAGCAACGCAATTGAGCGCAAGAACCATTGTTGGTCTCGAGACAAGCATTCGTCATGCTTGTATGCACATACTCGCTTTGGTGAATTATATATATAGATGTACTTATAGGTATATCATCTTATGCTGCCTCTTTTATTACTGCTTACATAAATATGGCAGGCAGTGGTAAAAATGTTCCCCACCTTCACTTCGTTTCAATTACAATTATTTTTTCACGTTTATTAAATTATAACAGACATGATGTCATTGACCGTAAGGGGCCGTCCATAAATGAAGTCACGCAATTTTGGGGGATTTTTTTCACCCCCCCCCCTTTCTCCCTCGTCACAAAAACTTAGACCCGTTCTTCAATATGACGTCACAATGCTTTGTCCCCGCCCCCATAAAAGCCGTATTTTATATTTGAAAATGAGCATGTTTCACATCGCTTGTTTGTCAGTTAAGTATGTATTTGGTGTAAAGCTGCACCTGTGAAGACATGTAAAACTTCATTAAATAAAGCGTCAGTAGTCAAATATTTAAGTGGAACTTTTATTTACAGTTGCGAGGTTTTGATGTGACGTCACATTTCTTAAACACCCCCTCCCCCTCGTCACACATCCTCACAAACAAACACGATTGGATCAATTTAATTTCTTAAATATAGAAACGTTCGGTGTCACGCTACATCCTTTTTCTCTATTCACAGGTGCTATTGGAACACTCTATTGGAACACTCTATTGGAACACTCTATTGGAACACTCTATTGGAACACTATATTGGAACACTCTATTGGAACACTCTATTGGAACACTCTATTGGAACACTCTATTGGAACACTCTATTTGAACACTCCATTGGAACACTCTATTGGAGCACTCTATTGGAACACTCTATTGGAACACTCTATTGGAACACTCTATTGGAACACTCTATTGGAACACTATTGGAACACTCTATTGGAACACTCTATTGGAACACTCTATTGGAACACTCTATTTGAACACTCCATTGGAACACTCTATTGGAACACTCTATTGGAACACTCTATTGGAACACTCTATTGGAACACTCTATTGGAACACTCTATTGGAACACTCTATTGGAACACTATTGGAACACTCTATTGGAAATTTCTATTGGAACACTCTATTGGAACACTCTATTTGAACACTCTATTGGAACACATTAAAAACTGACAGCCATACAAATCTTTTCATGGACACTTTCTTTGCCTGTTGACATTACCAACGCCGCAAAACAAACAACACATCATAATGTTAACGCTATAATATTTTTTTATTTTGGAAACGTTCCACAGATTTGATTTTAAAAAATTACCGCTACATTGTATGCTTGCGTTTTTGTTAGCCATTCATTACTAATGCAACTAATTCCATGTACTTTCAGTTGAAGCTCAAAAACTCACGACACGTAACGTTGTGAGGTGCTGGTCGCCCAGTCCTGTATGGCTGAAATTTATTCATATCTCATCAATGACTTTCTAAGCCCCTAAGGGGAATAGAACAAGTATTGCAGGTGACGGCGAGGAGAGGCGTCACTAAGGTCACCCAGTGCTGTAGTTCATGGTGTCAAACCACACACACACACATGACTTACCACATAGCCCTCACCAGAGTCTGCCCGTGCCAAGTAATGGGAACATACATAATTTTAAACTTTGGTGTCACCCGGTGCGGTCAGCACTCCATCCTTCGGAGCTCCTAGTGACGCCTCTGTGGGGGGGGGGAGGGTGTGTCTCTAGCTGCGACACTGTGTATATCTTATGAAATCAGTTTGTGTGTCTCTCATGTAATCAGTTGGTGTGTCTCTCTTTAAATTAGTTTGTTTGTCTGTCATGACATCAGTTTGTGTGCCTCTCATGAAATCAGTTGTTGTGTCTTTCGTGTAATCAGTTGGTTTATATTTCATGACATCAGTTGGTGTGTCTCATGAAATCAGTTGTGTCTCATGAAATCAGTTGATGTGTCTCTCATGAAATTAGTTGGTGTGTATCTCATGAAATCAGTTGATGTGTCTCTCGTGAAATCAGTTGGTGTGTATCTCATGAAATCAGTTGATGTGTCTCTCATGAAATCAGTTGGTGTGTGTCTCATGAAATCAGTTGATGTGTCTCTCATGAAATCAGTTGGTGTGTATCTCATGAAATCAGTTGATGTGTCTCTCATGAAATCAGTTGGTGTGTATCTCATGAAATCAGTTGATGTGTCTCTCATGAAATCAGTTGGTGTGTCTCTCATGAAATCAATTGATGTCTTTAAAGGAAAAAAAACAAGAGTTGTGTTTAGTGGGTTAGGCGGGGAAAACATGTCTACAATCAACAAAACTTTACAAAAGTAGATCAGGTCAAGTTATCTTTTGTAGAGTAGTTCTGAAAGCTAAGGCCGTGCTCTATTGCAGTGGTTCCCAACCTGTGGTCCGCGGACCACTAGTGGTCCGCGGATATGTGCTTGGTGGTCCGCGAGCGAAGCATGAAATTTTTATTTATTAAAATAAGAACATGTAAAGGTTATAAATATTGTCACATTTTTAATGTTTTCATTAATTTTCATCACTCGATGGCGAGAGCATAGCGCCCAAACAATATGTTGTAAGTATATGTTTACTTTTAGCTATACTGGAAATCACATGATGTCACTCTAGATCCTAGAAGACTATTGTAATAGTTGTTATATTAACATTCAAAAATAATTTTTCGAAAGCGATTAGTAAATTTGCCTTAAAGGAATATTACAATTATTATAGTAATAAATAAATTAAATTGATTGAACACATGGATACATTTCTATTATAAAAACCACCGAACACAAGGACAACAATGATGAATACTCAGACTCATCCGCACAATCTGTGTGTGAATCAAATGAGGGTTACGGGGGAGAGAAAAAAAAGACGAATTGCCATATTATGATGAAGAGTATTTGTGCTTTGGGTGTATATGCGTCATTTTAAATTATCAACCCAGACCACAGTGTGTAATATGTTCGCAATTTTTTGCAATTCAAGAGACGAAACCTGCAAAACTATGAAGACATCTTAAAACGAATCATAATGTCTCCTTGGAGTAACCATTGGAATACTTTCTGCGCTTAAACATTCACTTGATTGTCACATGTCCTGCATACGACTGGCAACCAAATTCAACGAAAAGACTTTAAGAGCATCATTTTTGGTGACTTTACGAGTTGCACAGGCCAAAAAACCCGTACATTATTGCAGAAATTCCGATAATGTCTGCTGCTATAGATATGTGTTGAGCGATGTTTGGTGCAGCCTTGTCAACTGAAAACAACATCATTTCAAACGACTCATTTCTTTGCCAGCAGCTTATGTTCAACAGCAGTTGATGTCAAGGCTGCACGATTGTAGACAATTTGCTATTCAATTAGACGAATCGACTGATGTTTCCGGCCTGTCTCAATTACTGGTTTATGTCAGATATATCTGGATGGATGGAGATGAAAATATTTTTGTTTTTCAAAACTTGTCTGGGGTGGACAACTAGGGCTGAACTTTGTGCTATCCTTGATAACTAAATGGCAGCCAATAGCATCGATTGGTCCTGGTGTGTCGGTGTTTGCACGGAATGTGGTGCAGCAATGACTGGAAAACGAAAAGGCTTGTGGGAACTAATGCGTGGTAATGTGCCAACTGTCCCATTTACGCACTGTATGATTCATCGAAAAGGTCTAGCGAGTAAAGAATGAACGCAGATTCGAAATCTATTTTAAATGAGGCCCTAAAAGTTTTAAAGTCTATCAAGGCTCCTCCACTAAACCCTCGAGTTTTTGCTTCATTATGTTCGGATATGGATCTTCAACAGCTACCAATACATACTGAAGTTCGTTGGTTATCATGGAGAAATTGTTTAACAGAATGTTTGAATTACGTGATGCTGTTAGAGAGTTTATTGGAGAAAAAATAAATAAAGCTTGTTTATCATTTGAACGATGGCTTTTGTGTTGCAATTCTGGCTTACTTGACTGACATTTTTGAATAAATTAATAAACTTAATTCATCTCTGCAAAGAAATCATACACATTTAATTACTCTCAGTGACAAAGTGACTGCTTTACGAAAAAGTTAGATTTTTGTAAAATAATATTATTATAGAGGAACTTTCACATGTTTGATCAACTGTATGAATTCAACGAGAAACCAGAAAATGTTGAAATCAATAAACAAATGTTGATAAATTTGATTTCTGACCATATTCAATCAATGCAGGTTCAATTTAACTTCTACTTTGGTGATTTCAACGTTCAGAATTTTTCGTGCATTTCCAGTCCGTTTCGTGAAAAAATTGACTCATTAAATTTACTACCATCGAAATTAAAGCAATTCTTAGAACTGACCAGCGACACTCTTTTGAATATGCTGCATCAGGAAACTAAGCTTGGTGAAGTTTTGTAGTAATCAGAACTGTTTCAGAAAGCTTAAAAATACTTTAACCTTTTGCAACATTATATCTTTGTGAATGTGGATCTTCTGCATTGGTTACAATCAAGACAAAACATCGTTCCCGACTTGAACATGAACCACGATGGTGTCTTTCAATTATTGCACCTCATTTGGATGTGCTGTTCTCACATGTGCAAGCTCAATGTTCGCATTAAATGAATTAATATAGCAGTCTTTCTAATACTAACTACTGTTTATGATACACACTGAAAGTCTCACTGAAAGCGTTTGCCATAAACCCAGACACGTGGGAACTTGCTGCAATGGACCGTTCCACCTGGCGTTCTTCCATCCACGAAGGTGCCAGGTCATACGAGGCAAACAGGATCACCTCCGCAGAAAAGAAGAGGCAAGCCGAAAGGCCCGTGCTGTCAACCCTCCTGGAGATGTCCCACTCGTCCCTTGTCCCTTCTGTTCCCGAACCTTCCGTGCTAGGATCGGCCTCATCAGCCATCTGCGCACGCACAAACAAAGCCAGTCCCAGCAACCCTCGGATGACTAGAGTGGTCTTCGTCGAATCGACGGACGAACAACAACAACTGTTTATGATTTAAAGTTTTTTTTATCGTAAGCAATACGAATTAAATAAGACTAAAAGAAAAAAACTAGCACAAGTGACATTTGTTCATTACAAAAGAAAACCATTACAACCTGTTACCATTCAATATTTGTTGGAACACCCAAATCGTAGCATATTAGTATAGTTTTGCTTACTAACCTAAAATGTATCCTAATAACTAGTTATATACACAGTATAATTATCTATAAATTTCCAGCTCGGTAGTAGCACAATTTTCAGTAGTGGTCCGAGGCTACGACATAAATTATTCAAGTGGTCCTTGAACCTCAAAAGGTTGAGAACCCCTGCTCTATTGCATGAAGATAAATGAGTTCGGCAAACGCTTACATAAAAGAAAAAATTAACAAAATTAGTTTGAATAGCCATTGGATGGCGAAACGTATATTGATTCAATTATATTAAAGAATATAGATATATTTTCATTTTCTCCGAAAACCTTTATGTCACCTGTTTTATACCTGTCATACGAAGCAAAAACGAAGCAAAAACTTTCACCGAAACTTCAGTCATTTAATTCAACTCTTTGGTAAGAAAGTTTCGTCATTGAGACAATGTTTTCTCTGGAAGTGCCGGTCCGTGGGCCATCCGCTGCCGGTCCGCAGAAGTTATCAAGAAAGGACAGAAAAATATAATTATAATCCTCATTTGCAACAATGAATACTAACCCTATAGAATATGTCAATTTCTCGCCAATAAGCTCATAAAAGTAAAACTAATAAAATAAAATATATAACATTTCGCTACCACGTCAGTGCCGGTAAAATAGTGCACCGGTCCCTGGTGCTACTAAAATTTGTTCCTTTTGTTTTTATGGAGATGCATGCAAAAAACATTTTAACACGCTTTCCTCGTCCATTTCCTATTATTTTTTAGCGGTATTTCCATAAATATTTTTTCCCTGAACATATCCCCCTCCCCCCGCTATAAAAAACGGATTAAAATATCCTTAAAAGTTTATTGAGATCCATTCGACCCAGAAGTGTCAACTAGCACACGCTCTCTGTGACAAAAATTATGTAGCGACCGGTCTTTGTAACAAAACGTATTGAGTTTAAATATAGCGTAGATATCATCTACTTGAAAAAATATATTATGTGTATACTTTATTTGCTCAATGCGTTTAACAACTTACTTAAAGTTAAAGTCAAAACTTTGTGTAACAATTAGTTTTTTATGTCTTTTTTTTAAAAACCAAAATTTAAAATAAAAACAAACTATTTTCATTTTAGGATTTCAAGTATTAAAATGTGTTTCTCTATCTCACGTTGCGATTATTCAAAGCTTTTAAAATATTTTTTATTAGCAATACTTTAAAAAAAATATCTCATTATCCTCAATTTCCTCACAAGTCCATCTAACTCCTCGTCCTTGGTTAACACACCGTTGTCAATTACTTAAAGCAAGATCTTCAAGACCCGATTTCCGTTGTGTATAAACTCTATTCCCCCAATCTTTCAATGTGCTCGCCATCACTATAGTCACGCTTGGAGAGAGAGTATGTGGATGTGAATTAACTGATGAGATTTTTTATTATTTTTTTTAAAGAAAAGAATTTGGCACGGAAAATTTTGACAATACACTGGTTTGGCAGGGTCGGGGTGCGTTTGTCGTTTGGCAATGTCGGAGTGCGTTTGTCGTTTGCCAAGGTCGGAGTATGTGTTGGAGCGTCTTGGAGCGTGACCGTGTACCAAAAAAAGTCTTACCATGATATTCTGTACAAGTAACCAAACACCTGCCGCACGCTGTACGGGGATTTGGGTCAGGTTCCCCTGGTGCTCCGTTGTGATGTTAAAAAACGTTCAGGCGAGATCTTGACTTTGTCTTCTCTATATACAAAAATTCCACTTTGTCGCAATGAAAGTTAAACGAAAAGTCATAGATGGTAAACCTGATCGATACATCTGAACAGAATAATTAAATAAAACCATGCGGATATCGCACGTCTTAATCAGGGATGTATGTGGAGAATTGCATTCTTTCATATGAGCATCTTAAGATCGCTTTTAAAAAAAAATGTTTTTAAAACATTATTTTAAAATCCGCCTCTGAAAAAAAGAACGAAAAAGCTCCTGAAACACAATGCAGTTTCTGAGTATTTCTGACATGGTTGACATTCCCATACTTGGCTCAGAAATAGGGTGTAGGGGGTTGTTGCATGGACGTGGGGTGGATGGGGAGAGGGGGTAGAGGTGACGAAAGCCTGGGTCGGGGATGGGGTGGTTAGGAAAGGGATTTAACAACTCCTTCAATATTTTGGACTGGGCTAAAGGGAATGGAGGGTTTTGGTGTTTGAGGAAGGTGTCCGGTTTATTCCTAGGCAGTTGAGTAAGGTTACACTTGTCGTCATATGCGCCGAGAGCTGATATTGAAACTTATTTTTAAGTTTG
This sequence comes from Ampullaceana balthica, assembly GCA_944989445.1. NCBI lineage: Eukaryota > Metazoa > Mollusca > Gastropoda > Lymnaeidae > Ampullaceana > Ampullaceana balthica. The sequence continues at coordinate 250,344 of CALYLW010001449.1, forward strand.
TTGTTTACTTGGCCACATTCTTAGATTCCAAATAATGTTTCACAAATAGGATTGTGACGAAGTGCACATACAACAAATGATGCATGCCATTCAAGCGGGGGAGAGGGGGTGGGTTGGTTAGTTTGACGTCTGTAGAAGGTGGTTCCAGATGTTGTGAAGTATTAAACTGACGAGTATTTAGCTCAGTTTTTTTTATGAATGAACTGAGATAATTGCCGAACTGTCACATGTGAATTGTTTATAGAGCGAAATATCGTGCTTCCGGATCGTTAATAAAGACGGAGCACCACATTGTTTCACGAGACTTAACTTTCGGATGCTTGCTTCAATAAAGACAAGGTGAGTCTATTGTTGACATGAAATATTTTTTTTAAATGATAATAATAATGCATCATATAAAGACACTCGTTTTCAATTAAATTGCTAAAAATGCGCTCAATAACAATAATGACCCAAGAACTATAATCTCACTAATAATAGCTGTAATATGATATTGAACTACGATAAAGTTTTAAATAAAATACCAGATACACAAAAAATTGTGTGATCAAAACAATGAATAAATTTATGTCATTAAAGACACGTATCACATTAATGAAATTAACGACACTAATGGCGATAATACACTGCACTTTGACATGTAGCTTATAATTTCAAAATATGTTTAAACAAATTTCAACGTAAATAAATTGTTTAGTTGGAAGCTTTTAAGAGCAGCTTGCTTAAACTACCTTATACACTCGTTCTAAAACTGACCCTTTTTGGACAAAATCTAGGGGGGAAAGTTGGGGGGTCGGCTTATGAGCGGGTCATAGGTGATTTCTGCATGGATATTGAATATTGTGTTGTTATTGTAGATCATCAAGGTCCTTTCCTACATTCTACAAGATGCGACTGCTCTACCAGAAGCTATAATGGGTTATTAAACATCTGCACTTTCCTTATTTAATCATTATATTTATTTTTGTGATTGTTTTAATAAATTGTTTTAGAAATTTGTTTCCAACGACGAATTTTAATGTACGCGCTTTCGCCACTGTTTACCAAAGGAATTTTTTTTAAATACCGGTAACTCTTGCCTAACAAAGAGCACAAAGACAAAGTAAACAATCATAATGACCGATTTAGCTTATAGTTTTTAAATAAAACAAACCGGTAAAAACAAAGTTTATGACTATAAATCCCTTACATATGAAAAGTAACTAAAAGAATTGATTACCGTAAATACTCGTTCTATAGCCCGTTCGTTCATAAGCCGACCCCCCCCCCACTTTTGGAAGGGAAAAGTATTAAAAGTGTATAACCCGATCGCAAGCCGCCCCCCCCCCAAAAAAAAATAATAATAGGACAGCTTAAAAAAATGGTACATATTTTCTTAAATCTACAAGCTAAATGGGTCATTATGATTGCTTACTTTGCACTGTCTATCTTTGTCTTTCTGCCCTTTGTTAAGCAAGAGGTACCGGTATTTAAAAAAAATATTATTATGAGATAAACTAAAAATGCATTAGTTTAATTACGGTACGTTCGATCGATCTGAAATTTTGATAAGATGCATAGTTAGGTGACACTGTCCGTGTGCCAAATTTCAGCTCGATGGCTTCACGGGAAGTGGGTCATTTTTTTACTTTTTTTTTCCCGCCCGCCCATGAGACGGCGGTGAAGTTAATAAAAGGGATTTAATAAATCAAACCCGTAAAAACAAAGTTTTTGACTATAAATCCCTTATATATGAGACATAACTAAAAGTATTGATTATGTTCAAACGTGACAAATATTTACAGACTGAATCTGTCTTAACTCCCCTTTGCTTTTAACCGGGGGGGGGTGGGTTGGGAGAGGCGAAAGGTCTTGTCACCGATCACCGGACCGAGCTCAGCGTGACACGTAAAATGTAAACAAAAGCACGCTGGTACACCTGGTTAAAACACGAGATTTGTTCACCGATGGCCCGTCGTGAAGTCAAGTGACCCGTAAAATGTAAACCAGTGGTTCCCAAACTTTTTTGACCCACGGACCCCTTTTATAGTCAAAACTTCCCCCATGGACCCCCATGTAAAAAAAACTAAATAAATGAATAGTACAAAAATTACAAACCCCCAAAAATCATCATTTTGGTTGAAGAAGTATTTATTGAAATTATAACTTTTGTTTAAAATAAAATTGAAAACAATTAACAACTTTGATGAAAGTGATGTGATTTTATGAGTTTATTTACGACCGACTCTATGTTTTGTGTAGCAACCGCAAATCCTCACGAGGACCAATTTGTAGTCGGTTTCTGTTGTTTATATGATGAGGTTAATAACGGCACTGAATCTTTGTTCTACAAAATAGGAAGACGGGGAAAGCAGTTAACCTCTGTACAATAACCCATAATGCAAGATATAAAAATTGGTATCTAATTTTGTACCAGAATTTGTGGTATCCTAGTTCAAACATTGGTTCAAGTTCTTCATTTCAATAAGCTGGTCCTGTATTAGTATGGATTCATCTGTGTTTGCCATCTGTGTTTGTCCACGCGCAAAAGGGTTCAACCGCCAATCGAGAACATCCAAGTGAGAAATACATTCAAATCTTTGGTTCAGGTCTGCATCAAGAGCTGTTAAATTTTAACAGTAAGCCAGCAAATCTGTATCTCTACTTTGCAAATTTGAAAGATTTGAAAACTGAGAACATTCTCCTGTTTCTAAGTTTTGTTTGTACAGAAAAAGGTTAGCCACAAACGCAAATATTACGCTTTCAGTTTTGATTATGGTTAATTGGTTACCTTGTAGTTTCAAATTAGTTTCGTTAAAGTTGGTAAATAAATCATTCATAGAGGACATGTCATTTTTTTTAGTTAATTGTGTCGCAAATCATTGTCTTTGTTTTCCAGGAATTCCAACGATGAATCAAAGAGACCATAAAATCTATTTAAAAACGTACTTGTTGATAAATAACGTACTTTTGTGCTAATAAGTAAACGATTACAGTCTTCTTCATTTTCAAAACAATGTTGAGAAAATAATTTCTCATTCAAGGCATTCCTTTTAATTTTATTAAGTGCACTAATGACATAATCTAGTGAACCCTGCAAACTTTCACTAAGATTTTTTGTGAATTATTCATAAATGATGTCGATGAATGACACAATGTACTGAAAATTAATTTGTTATAGGTTTCTTTAAGTATGCCAGAAAGTGCTTTAACTTCAAAAATCTTTTTAATTCAGAAAATAACTTTTCACATTTCGAATCTGTCTCCAAACATTTAGCCATACTTCAAATATTCAACAACACTGTTTTGTTGTCTCACTCATTGCTGGATTTACCTATTTGCTAATCAAGCTATAGCTTAGGGCTCCACCTTTTTGGAGGCCCCCGGAATTTTTCAAATCACTGACACAGAATATCTGGACTTCAAAAGGGCCCCCATATCTCAAATAGCCTAGGTCCCCATCAAGTCTAAATCCAGCCCTGGGATCACTCATTCTCTTATATGTTGTAACAAACCAGTGTTAATAGTTATTAACGTTTTCAATTGCGTTCTACATTTAAGCACTATTGAAAATAATTTTTGATGATAGGACACAATTTAGATAAATATAATAATAGGATACAATTTAGATCAATATAATTTCCAGACATATCGAAAAATACCCTACCTTGCAACCCTCGTAGATTCAAGTCAAAAACGTTTATATTTTTGACCTACTTATTGGAATTCCGCATTTCTTACGTATCAAGCTTGACCTTTCAATAAACCAAGTATTTTGATTGGTTATAGCTGTGGAAATTACCTCAGTTCTACTACCTTTTCTAGGTAAAACAAAATTGAACTACATGACTGATAGCACCTAGTATAGTATTTAATTAATTGAAAAAATACTATTTCATTTATTGTTATTTATTTTATTTTCCATAATAATAAAAATTGATCAGTTTTATTGTTTTATATTAAACCTTGCGCGGACCCCCTCACGTTGTTCAGGGACCCCCAAATCAATTTTAATTTTCCACGGACCCCCTGAAAGGTACCGTGGACCCCTGGGGGTCCGTACGGACCACTTTGGGAACCACTGATGTAAACAATAGCGATCGCTACATATAGTTTATATAGATAAACTAAAAATGCATTAATTTAATAACTGTACGTTCGATAGATCTGAAATTTTGATGCGATGCATTGTTATGTGACACGGGTCCGTGTGCCAAATTTCAGCTCGATGGCGTCACGGGAAGTGAGTCATGTTTGACTTTTGTTCTTTCCGCCCGCCTGCCCGACGACGAACGACAGAGACGGCGGTGAAGTTAATATAAGGGATTTAATAAAACAAACCCGTAAAAACAAAGTTTTTGACTATAAATCCCTTATATATGAGACATAACTAACAGTATTGATTATTTTCAAACACGACAAACATTTACAGACTGAATCTGTCTTATCTCAACTTTGCTTCATAACCCTGGGGGGGGGAGTCTGGTCACCGATCGGTTGACCGAGCTCAGCGTGACACGTAAAATGTAAACAAAAGCACGCCGGTACTTCGATGGGTCGCGTCAACGCGTCAACTCAAACTCTCACATGGGAAAAAAACAATAACAAAGAGTGAATTTGAATTACATACGTTATATAAGGATAAAATGCATTAATTTAATTACGGTAAGTTCGATCGATCTGACATTTTGATACGATGCATTGTTAGGTGAGACGGGTCCGTGTGCCAAATTTCAGCTCGATCGGATCACGGGAAGTAGGTCATTTTTGACTTTTGTTTTTCCTCCCGCCCAAGACAGAGAGACAGAGAGAGATGACGACAGAACGACAGAGACGGCGGTGAAGTTAATATAAGGGATTTAAAAATATCACCGTTTTGAATATTTAATAAAATTTAAGAAAATATTAAGTCATTCGTACCCAAAATCAAAATAAAACTAATTGTATTTAAAGTATTGAAAAAAGCGGGACAAACAGGCGAGGGTCAGCGGGACATGAGGTCTGAAATCGGGACTGTCCCGCCTAAATCGGGACGTCTGGTCACCTTACACAAAACAACTTTTCTTCTTAGCTCAGTTTTTAAGGCATTAATTTTAAATATCACAGAAAGAATACTTGATACAGTGAAGTCATGTGGATTAAGATTATTGTCACACGTCTCAATATAAATGAAAGTAGGGTGGATTTAGGTGTCTCGTATAGTACGTAGGTAAGAAATCTACATAGTAGTCAAATTTAAAAGATGCATTTTCTGGAAGGAACCGGTTCAATAGTAGGCATATGTTCGAAGAGTACACGTACAAATTATGGTACACATGACGTATTTTAATATATCTAGTGGATAGAAAATAAGGCGGGTTTTTGTTGTTGTTGTTTGGTTGTTTTTTTTGTTTTGTCTTCTGGGGGGGGGTCAAAGCTTTGTGACGTATTTTTGGAGGGGGGTCTAACTTTTTGTGACGACGCGTGACGAGGGGGGAGGGAGTTAAAAATCGGTCAAAATAGCGTGACGTCATTTATGGACGGCCCCTCGGAGTAACTGTGCCACACAGTAATCTGTTTTTGAGGCGATAGCTCGGCACTGAGTTTACAGCACCGGTTGACGAAAAACCCCGAGTACAGCCACTAGAAGCTTACAATCTTTTATGGCTGTTTAGTATTCCCGTGATATCGCACGGACGTAATGTTTTATTGATTTGATTGCAAGTCCTAATAGCTACCACTTTCTTCTCATTTACTTAGGCAGTGCTTTTTTTTCTAGCAGAACGCACCTGTTATGGCGTTCCAGCATCTTTTTCCACATATTTTTTTTTACATTACTACCTAGAATATTTTGTCTTACTGCTTTTTCAGTTTGTGTTAAATATAGCGTTCCGGTACCTTTTTTTAAAGAAAAAAACACTGAATTTAGGTAATACACATTTCTTGGGGGGGGGGTGACTTAGTTTTTTAACGCAATTATTCTAAATCAATAAAGTTGAGAACTGGTATATGATCGAATTAATTGCATGGAATATAGCGTTATAACTAAACACATGAGAAAAATAGGGAAGTTTCATTTTTAAATATCTACTTAAAGTTCATTTCAACTACGAAAGAACTGCACAAGTTTGAATTAGACAAAAAGTACATAGGCCTACTTACGTCACGATAAGGTGAAGTTCTAGTGATAAAATACTGTTTGCCATCTGGGAGTGTTTTTTTTTCTTGTGTTAAATATTGAATCAGTGGTAGCTGCGAATACTCTTCACGTTTATTTTTTCGGACTTTTAAAAGAGATGCATCGTTCGTGTGAACCTGCAATACTCTAATAAGTAGATCAATCCAAGACATGGAAGATAGTCAACACGGAGCTTCTGTAGGGGGCTAGGAACCCAACGATTTCAGGCCGTGAGGGGGTACATAGTAAATATTTTCAATTCAACTTTGAATTTTCGGGAATACAAATGTTTAGAAAATAGTTCTTAGGAGGCCGTCCATAAATGACGTCACGCAATTTTGGCCAATTTTTTTACCCCCCCCCCTCGTCACGCGTCGTCACAAAAAGTTAGACCCCCCCTCTAAAAATACGTCACAAATCTTTGACCCCCCCCCCTCCAAAAAAAACAACACACACCTTATTTTGTATTTGAAAATAAGTATTTTCAAATCACTTTTATTGTCATTTATTATTTATTTAGTGAAGGTCTACATTGTGAAGCATTTTTTTCAAAACGTTTAACCGGCTTTCAAAAAACGAACTGTGTTAACATCCTTAGATTATATTTTATTTTAATGAATACAATTTAAACATTGACTTTTAATCATCACAGTTAACGTCTTTGTTTAGAAAAAATATATTTTAAAATACTTTTTTAAAAATGTATTTTTTAAAAATCCCTCAATTGACTGACGGGCATCCTGTAAGAAAGAGGTCGGCGAACAGGGGTGAATTACCTCATCTGGGGTCAAAAGGGAATTCTTGGGGGTAATGCAGACTCACTTGGGACATATACCATCCACTACAATCCACTAGATATATTAAAATACGTCATGTGTACGTGAACATATGCCCATTATTGAACCGGTTCCTTCCAGAAAATGCATTTTTTAAAATTTGACAACTATGTAGATTTCTTACCTACGTACTATACGAAGACACCTAAATCCACCCTACTTTCATTTATATTGACACGAGTGACAATAATCTTAATCCACATGACTTGACTGTATCAAGTATCCTTTCTGTGATATTTAAAATTAATGTCTTAAAAACTGAGTTAAGAAGAAAAGTTGTTTTGTGCTCCCCTCGAATTGCGATGTCAAGAATTTGATACATTAAATAAAGTTAATGAATACTTGACAACTTTAAAAGGGCTCATTTATCATTATATCTAGAATGGCCAGGGCGTTTGACCAAAAACCAAATGAACAATTATATCAAATTTAAAACGTTTATAATTCTATCAAATAGATCCCTTCCCCCATCCCCATTTTTTAAAGAAAAAGAACATTCCGTGTCGTTTTGACTTAAAATATCTACACATAATCCTATTCAGATTATTTTTAGACACTTGTCATGCTTGTAAAACTCACCATTAGCATTTTTGGGAAAGGGGGGGGGCTAACAACGATCCCCAAAATCCCCGAGTTATGTGAGCAGTACCTAGAGTCTGGGGGTTGGGGGGGGGAACGCACACATAAACTTGAATATTTTGGGGTAACGGGCAAAAAAGTTCGCCGACCTTACATCCCACTGTTACACACCCGACCTTCCCTCCCAATTTTACTCACACGACCCTCCCTCCCACTTTTACACACCCGACCCTACGTCCCACCGTTACACACACGACCTTCCTTCCCACTTTTACACACCCGACCTTCCCTCCCACTTTTACACACCCGACCTTTCCTCCCACTTTTACGTACCCGTACAGTAACCAATTTTTAAATGTGCCATTCATCGTGATGGTTGCTTCTAGAAATTTTATTTGACCTGTTAATCAAAATTAACTTATTATAATTATAGGCCTGTATTCCTAGTTTTTTTTTAATTAAGCAATAATTTTTCTCTGTCACATGAACGCATGATTATTTAAATGTGTGATACTATTTATGAGAAACCGTGCATAAATAATTGCTCTAATTTGATTAAGGCGTTTTCTAAGATAACACATCAAATATAACCTAAACATTTTTAAACACACATAAAGTTCCGTAATTGAACAGTCAACAAAAATGCAAAAATTATTATATCAGAACTTGTCGAAATATTTTCATGGTAATTTTAATGCTTTGAAATCTTTTAATAAAATATATTCTTTGCGGTCTCTAAAATATATTATATATTATATATTCAGCCATTTATTTTTATTTTCAAATATCTATCAACAGCTTATTTAACTGTTTACTCTGAGAACAAGATCTGGAACCAACTTTGGATTATACTCACTTGCATACTCATTTTACTTCAATAACACAAATAAATATGTTTTTAACTTTATCAAGTAAATTATAATTAATGGTAGATTTAAACTGACTTGAGAAAAACATTCATTATAAAAATAAAATTTTAAAAATCTTGGATGGTTTGAGCTCACAATATCAACTTTTTTTAAAAACAAAAATTTTAGTTTGAAGTCCATTTTAAGTAAAACTCGAAGTGTCTGTTCTGCCATCTTGATAATAACGTCATCACTTAACATGCCAAGATTCGGATTGGTGGGGAGGGAGGGTCGTGATAGGTCACGCTCCAATGACCAGCTATAAGGAGGATGTTAAATATAAATGTCATAAACGAAAACGTTGTGCTAGTCGATGACGCGCCTAGATAGCGTCACTTTTTTGTTGTTGTTTTTTTGACAGTCTTATTTTAATTGCAATTAAATTATTGATAAGAATGTAATTGAATGTATGTTTAACCTATAAATAAAAACAACAACCGCTAAACACAGACAGATTGACAGAAGTATCGGCAAGTCCAACAAACATATTGTCCATGTCTGTACTAAGTAAAACCAACATATTGTCCATGTCTGTACTAAGTCCAACCAACATATTGTCCATGTCTCTAAGTCCAACCAACATATTGTCCATGTCTCTAAGTCCAACCAACATATTGTCCATGTCTGTACTAAGTCCAACCAACATAATGTCCATGTCTCTAAGTCCAACCAACATATTGTCCATGTCTGTACTAAGTCCAACCAACATATTGTCCATGTCTCTAAGTCCAACCAACATATTGTCCATGTCTCTAAGTCCAACCAAAATATTGTCCATGTATGTACTAAGTCCAACCAACATATTGTCCATGTCTCTAAGTCCAACGAACATATTGTCCATGTCTGTACTAAGTCCAACCAACATTTTGTCTATGTCTCTAAGTCCAACCAACATATTGTCCATGTATGTACTAAGTCCAACCAACATATTGTCCATGTCTCTAAGTCCAACCAACATATTGTCCATGTCTCTAAGTCCAACCAACATATTGTCCATGTCTGTACTAAGTCCAACCAACATATTGTCCATGTCTGTACTAAGTCCAACCAACATATTGTCCATGTCTCTAAGCCCAACCAACATATTGTCCATGTCTCTAAGTCCAACCAACATATTGTCCATGTCTCTAAGTCCAATCAACATATTGTCCATGTCTGTACTAAGTCCAACCAACATATTGTCCATGTCTGTACTAAGTTTAACCAACATATTGTCCATGTCTCTAAGTCCAACCAACATATTGTCCATGTCTCTAAGTCCAACCAACATAATGTCCATGTCTCTAAGTCCAACCAACATATTGTCCATGTCTCTAAGTCCAACCAACATATTGTCCATGTCTCTAAGTCCAACCAACATATTGTCCATGTTTGTACTAAGTCCAACCAACATATTGTCCATGTCTCTAAGTCCAACCAACATATTGTCCATGTCTCTAAGCCCAACCAACATATTGTCCATGTCTCTAAGTCCAACCAACATATTGTCCATGTCTCTAAGTCCAACCAACATATTGTCCATGTCTGTACTAAGTCCAACCAACATATTGTCCATGTCTCTAAGTCCAACCAACATATTGTCCATGTCTCTAAGTCCAACCAACATATTGTCCATGTCTCTAAGTCCAACCAACATATTGTCCATGTCTCTAAGTCCAACCAACATATTGTCCATGTCTGTACTAAGTCCAACCAACATATTGTCCATGTCTCTAAGTCCAACCAACATATTGTCCATGTCTCTAAGTCCAACCAACATATTGTCCATGTCTCTAAGTCCAACCAACATATTGTCCATGTCTCTAAGTCCAACCAACATATTGTCCATGTCTGTACTAAGTTTAACCAACATATTGTCCATGTCTCTAAGTCCAACCAACATATTGTCCATTTCTCTAAGTCCAACCAACATATTGTCAATGTCTCTAAGTCCAACCAAAATATTGTCCATGTATGTACTAAGTCCAACCAACATATTGTCCATGTCTCTAAGCCCAACCAACATATTGTCCATGTCTCTTAGTCCAACCAACATATTGTCCATTTCTCTAAGTCCAACCAAAATATTGTCCATGTATGTACTAAGTCCAACCAACATATTGTCCATGTCTCTAAGTCCAACCAACATATTGTCCATGTCTGTATTAAGTCCAACCAACATATTGTCCATGTCTGTACTAAGTCCAACCAACATATTGTCCATGTCTCTAAGTCCAACCAACATATTGTCCATGTCTCTAAGTCCAACCAACATATTACCCATGTCTCTAAGTCCAACCAACATATTGCCCATGTCTGTACTAAGTCCAACCAACATATTGTCCATGTCTCTAAGCCCAACCAACATATTGTCCATGTCTCTAAGTCCAACCAACATATTGTCCATTTCTCTAAGTCCAACCAAAATATTGTCCATGTATGTACTAAGTCCAACCAACATATTGTCCATGTCTCTAAGTCCAACCAACATATTGTCCATGTCTGTATTAAGTCCAACCAACATATTGTCCATGTCTGTACTAAGTCCAACCAACATATTGTCCATGTCTCTAAGTCCAACCAACATATTGTCCATGTCTCTAAGTCCAACCAACATATTGCCCATGTCTCTAAGTCCAACCAACATATTGCCCATGTCTGTACTAAGTCCAACCAACATATTGTCCATGTCTCTAAGTCCAACCAACATATTGTCCATGTCTCTAAGTCCAACCAACATATTGTCCATGTATGTACTAAGTCCAACCAACATATTGTCCATGTCTCTAAGTCCAACCAACATATTGTCCATGTCTCTAAGTCCAACCAACATATTGTCCATGTTTCTAAGTCCAACCAACATATTGTCCGTGTCTCTAGGTCCAACCAACATATTGTCCATGTCTCTAAGTCCAACCAACATATTGTCCATGTACTAAGGCAGTGAGATGTTGAGTTGAATTGACTTCATGGCCGTTGATACCGAAACCTTGTCTTCAGTGTTTGGTGTTTCATTGTCACAGTGAGTGATGCACCGTACAACTTCATCTATAGCCATCAAACTACATCGACACCTCGAACCGAATACGGCTTATCGTTATATCGCAGACGCGTTTCTCCACCCCCACAAAAATGCCCCCCTCCTATTGTCTGGGCGAGGCTGACCCTGCTCGCCATTGTCTCCAGGAGTCACGGTCTCATTTATTCACACATTTGGATACAGGTTGTTTAACACCCGAGTAAGTCACCGCCTCAATGGTAAGATATCGAGAAAAGCAAGACAGCCGGTATCCGCAAGATGGGAAATATGCAAATAATTTGATGGTCTTCGAATCCAAATAGCAACTTAATGAAAATGAGATTACTAGCGTGTAACTAAGGAGAATGACATCTGATATAGTGCAAGTGTTGAGTTCGTCAGTCAATGTAGACCACAGCACTCTACTTGCTATAAGACCAACAAAAGTATTTTTTAAATTTTATTTCTTTGTTAGCATGCACCTTGATTTCTTCGGAAGCATTTAGGTAACAACACATGAGGTAGATGATACTTTTGAATTAGAGTAACAATAGACTAATAATTTATATATATATTTATATACATATATATATATATATATATATATATATATATATATATATATATATATATATATATATATATATATATATATTAGGGCTGCGGAAATTAACGATTAATTTCTCGATTAATCGTTGTAATCGTTAAAAAATTTTATCGGTGAAAATTCTTTTAATCAATAAAAATTCGATAAAATTAAAGAAAATATTTATAATATTTTTAAAAAATGTTATTAATAAATAATTAATTATTAATAATTAATAATAATTTATATATTTTTTACGTACAAACTTCTCCCGCGTAATATTATAATTTATTTTATTAATACATGTGGACCGGCAGACATCAAATAAAAAATGGCTGACAGCATCAGCGCAGTTAAATTTAAACATAAAACTGGAAAGTCGAGTAAACGTTTTGTTTTTAAGCTAACTTCTGATGGCAAAGTCGAAGATGGTGAAAAAGTTTAATGTGTTCACTGCCATAAACAATTCTCTTTTAAAGGATCAAATACATCGTTGACGTACCACCTTTAGCACAAACATCCGATCAAGTATCAACGCATTGTCATATAATTTAGTTCAAAATATTCTTATTTTTCAATGTCTGTGAGACAGGGGAAATAACTCAATAAAATTTTAAAAAGTCAATTACCTGTTTTTGTTACTTCCCTTGAAATGTTCAGTTTAATGACGTCATACATTTCTATTTTTGGCTTTAATCGAAATTATCGATTAATTAATCGTTAATTTTTCAAAAGTTAACTATTAAATTTAAATTAATCGATAACAGCCCTAAAATATATATAAATATATATATATATATATATATATATATATATATATATATATATATATATATATATACGTATTATTGCACGAAACTTCCAGTTATTTTAAAATGCTCCACCAGCTTTCTTTTTTTTAAATATTGTTTCACAATTAACTGACGTAGTAGAAGCCTATGCCGCCCACAATACTTTAAATAAATTAATTATTTGGTTTATTTGGTTTTCCGCATTGATGTTTTTCGCGAAATTATTACGCTTTTTTTTTAGTTTACAGTATACCTTCACCTATTCGCGGTTCCCCATTCGCGGTCCCGCATATTCGCGGGTTAGGCTCTTAACCCTATTACATCGTACTGTACTGTACTGTATTATTATTACCTGAACTATGCGTACGGCATTTGTATGTCTATGCTGTTAGCCTTTAAATATTTTCCATCTTCTGTCAATTGTAATACATATGTTGCACGATTAGTAATAATGCTACCGTACATAAATACGGTTCAGGTAACTATGCTATGTTTAATTATCGACCACCTGTACAGTGGCGTAGCTAGACCTTTTGCCGCCCGGGGCGGTCTCCAATTTGCCGCCCTTTCTAAGTAGATAGTATCATGGTTTTTATAAATTAATAAACATAAATAAATAATTGTAATTGAAACAAAGTAAAGGTGGCGAAAATTTCTACCATTGAATGCCATATTTAAGTTCGCGGCAATAAAGGAGGCCAAATAAGATGTTATACCTATAAATGCATATTTTATTTTAAAAAATACAAGATTCTTTTTTTTAAAGGTTACAAGAAAGTTACTGAGGTTTCAGCAATGTGACAAACGTATTCCAAATTTACACCAAAAAATTAAATTACCAATTAGTATGGTTTTATTAAATCCTTTATATTAACTCGTGATGTCTGTTTGAGCCCTTGCTTGCTTGCTTGTTGCCAAAATTTTGGATCTAGTTTTAACCCACTTCCTCGTAAGCTAGCGAGTTGAAATTTAGCAGGCAGTTTTGTGCCGATGATAAAAACGACGTATCAAAATTTCAGATCGATCGCATGTACTGTCATTAAATTATTGAATTTTTAGATTATTTTATTTATTTCTATGTATCATATTATTTTTTGAGATAGTGTGGCGGTGCGTATTATATTGAACAACCTTTCTGTCGCGCAATAAGGTGCGTATTTCATTGACAACACTTTTTATAAACATATTCCTGATCGGTGGGCATTACATTAAACCTGTTTTACGACACAACTACAATTGTGTATTTTTGGATGGTCTTGCGCTGCGTATTATAATGAACCTTCTTTTAGTTATGTCTCGTTCATAAAGGATTTATAGTCAAAAACTTGTTTTTTTTTAACGTTTTTTATAAATTATTTTGTATTTATAAATAATTTATTTAACTATATTTTTGCAAACAAATTGTGTACATTAGTATGTAAACATATTATTTATACATTTATTTTCCTAACTTTCATAGTAGAAAAATCGTGTATTATGCTATCAAAATTTAAATAATTTGTTATCAAGGGTCGGGAAACTTTTTTTCTGAGAGAGCCAAGCCATACATTATTTTTAAAACTAAAAATTAAAAGTAAATGTGTGCATTTTGTGTAATTTAAACACTAAAAGTATCATAATTATGTCTCTTAATTCTTTTTAATATCATCGTTAAGCTGTTTATTGTTTATGCAATTCAAAGGAATCTGAATAAACGTTTTTTTAAAAATAGTCGAACATTTGTCTGAGAGCCAGATGTAGCCATCAATAGAGCCACATCTGGCTCGCGAGCCATGGTTTCCCAACCCCTGTCTTAAATAATGCACTCATTGTGGAACGAAGATAATATTTTATCAACTTCAGTTTGGAGAAGCTCCTTTCACTGATAACAATAATTGTTATAAAAATTCTTAGAATTCAAAATACACAAACAAATTGTGCAATGAAAACAATATATTTAAGCTTTATTTATCAACTAATACGACAAGCGGGCCTTTTCCTCCATTTTTCCAACGCAATGCCTCTTTTTGTAGTATAGGTACAGCCACAAAACCTGGATAATTTTTCTTTCATTATGGAATGTTTCTTTATCAATGTCAATAAAAATCATTTATTTGACATTCAATTTCTTCACTTAGAAGGTTACATGGGATTATACACGAATATTTTCTTACATGGACATGCAACTGATCAAAGAGTTCTTTTAATTCCTTTATCATTCGATCCATGGATTAAAACATTTCTCGTTGTACTTCATGTTCTAAAGATAGGACCACGTCTTGTGAATTTACCCCACTCACATGTTTTTCCCTTCTAACTTGGCGTTTCCTTTATTTTCTACATAGTAAATAAACGATTCTACAACTTTCACTTCGTCAACATCAATAACTACGTATCTTTTAATTTGACTAGTTTAATATTAGTGGGAAATATCTTGAGAGCCGTCAAATATCATACAAAAGTTTTCAGCTTTCTTTATTTGGTCCATTATTGTTTTTTTCCCTGCCAATCTCAATAGGTCTATGAATTCATTTTGAATCATTTTCCACTAATAGGAGACACTATAGTTATTACCCATCTTAATTTGTACTAAATGTTCACATAATACTGGGTCGTACATGGCCAACAAGTCAACAAGCTCTAGAAAATGTCCTATATTTTCAATTGAATTGATGTCTTCCTCATGAATACTTTCACGATGACCTCTAAACGCCAAATTTTGTTTAGCTAAGAATCTAATTATATCAAGAATTGTGAGAATTTCCTTTCATTTTTTCTTATTTCTTTATCAATATTCTGTTGTTATAGTTTATCAAAAGTTGCACCATGTCCAATTCTTATTTCTAATTCCTTCCATTGGGAAAATGATCGAATCTGCAGTAGACTCAACTCGTGTTGACTTATTCAGTAGACTCAACTCATGTTGACTTATTATTTTGAGATTAAATTTCCACTATTTGTTAAAACTATTTTCCGTGTTAAAATTTGATTGGAAAAAAATCATCAAACAATTGACAGCAAAAACAATATATAATTTTCTTCAATGGTGAATACACCATTCACGATCTTAACAAATTTTCACCATTATGCAAAATTTGAAGCAACAATCGCGATTAATCTTTCTTGTGAAAAATCGTTATAATTTTCACTAAAATAGACTAATTCAAACTATCTAAAGATTACTTTAATAGGATATGCATAAAAATTTTAGTGAATAAACGTATTTTAATGAATCACACACATTTTGTTTGTGCTACTTTAATGAAGAAAAAAAAATAAAATAAAAAAAAATTAATTTTTATTAAATTACCTTAGAATAATTTTCTGAAAACTTAAACAGTAATATATATGACTACTTGCAAGTTAAACACAATATTTGAACCACCATGCCATGTAGGTACTTTTTCGCGTATCATTCTGTGCGTGACGAAAATCCACGCAATAACTGTCGCGGCGATATTAATAGTATATTCGGTCCAGCAGTGATGTGTTCTTTGTGTTGTTTTCTTATAAAAAGCGTCATCTGTGATGTATACCGCTTAATTTTCAAAAGAAATCGATACAATTTTTAAGCGATTTTAAATTTCTTAACGGTTATGCGTTACTTATAACTTATAACAAACAGTATGTAATAAAAAAAATGTCTTGAGAATCCGTTAATTACGACTCGAAAGTACGAATATTTTATTTTCACCCGGGTTTTCCTCTTTCAAAAGAAAAAGGGTGGTTGTCCGAAGGGGCTGCACTTTTCAAATGCCCCCAAATGCTACCCCCAAAACACGTGCTGCCCGGGGCGGACCGCCCCCACCGCCCCCCCTAGCTACGCCACTGGGTCACCTGTACTTACGTTTCTTTTCGCATAAAATATTGTTGCAGTACACAATTAAAATGTGTTTTCATAATCATTTCTACATAAGTGAAATAAATTAGTGACATACAAAAAAGCATACAACATTTTTACGTTATTACTGTATTAATGAGCAAGAGTGTTATTAACATATACACTCAGCTTTGCCACACTTTTATTATCAGCAGTAATAGAACTTGCAGGTCAAGTAGCAAGACTTTAACACACCTGTTTCCCCTGAGACTAAATATGTCGGTATGGATTATTTTTTGCCCTTATTTTTGTTTCACATTCATCTTACAACAAAGTCCCGTTGAGAAAGTTGTGGAGCATTCATCAATCTTTTTAAAAGAACTAGCCATTAAAGTCAGAACTCGCCAAGAGAGCATTGAATGCCAAACATTATTAAAGACTCTTTCAAGCTGTATTTCCCTCTTGTGTTTGGATGGATGTCTTTTTGTCCGGCGTTTTTCCATTTGCTTTCACGTTTATTTATTCTCTCGATATTTTCAAGTCCTCATATTGCAGGACAACTAAGAGGACGTTAGTTCAGAGCGTTGGGACAAGTATGAACGGCCTGTACTACACTGCTATCAGGGTCGGTGTGTACAAGTATGAACAGCCTGTACTACACTGCTATCAGGGTGGGTGTGTACAAGTATGAACAGCCTGTAATACACTGCTATCAGGGTGGGTGTGTACAAGTATGAACAGTCTGTAATACACTGCTATCAGGGTGGGTGTGTACAAGTATGAACAGTCTGTAATACACTGCTATCAGGGTGGGTGTGTACAAGTATGAACAGCCTGTAATACACTGCTATCTGGGTGGGTGTGTACAAGTATGAACAGCCTATAATGCACTGCTATCAGGGTGGGTGTGTACAAGTATGAACAGCCTGTACTACACTGCTATCAGGGTGGGTGTGTACAAGTATGAACAGCCTGTAATACACTGCTATCAGGGTGGGTGTGTACAAGTATGAACAGCCTGTACTACACTGCTATCAGGGTCGGTGTGTACAAGTATGAACAGCCTGTACTACACTGCTATCAGGGTGGGTGTGTACAAGTATGAACAGCCTGTAATACACTGCTATCAGGGTGGGTGTGTACAAGTATGAACAGCCTGTACTACACTGCTATCAGGGTCGGTGTGTACAAGTATGAACAGCCTGTAATACACTGCTATCAGGGTGGGTGTGTACAAGTATGAACAGCCTGTACTACACTGCTATCAGGGTCGGTGTGTACAAGTATGAACAGCCTGTAATACACTGCTATCAGGGTCGGTGTGTACAAGTATGAACAGCCTGTACTACACTGCTATCAGGGTGGGTGTGTACAAGTATGAACAGTCTGTAATACACTGCTATCAGGGTGGGTGTGTACAAGTATGAACAGCCTGTAATACACTGCTATCTGGGTGGGTGTGTACAAGTATGAACAGCCTATAATGCACTGCTATCAGGGTGGGTGTGTACAAGTATGAACAGCCTGTACTACACTGCTATCAGGGTGGGTGTGTACAAGTATGAACAGCCTGTAATACACTGCTATCAGGGTGGGTGTGTACAAGTATGAACAGCCTGTACTACACTGCTATCAGGGTCGGTGTGTACAAGTATGAACAGCCTGTACTACACTGCTATCAGGGTGGGTGTGTACAAGTATGAACAGCCTGTAATACACTGCTATCAGGGTCGGTGTGTACAAGTATGAACAGCCTGTACTACACTGTTCTCAGGGTCGGTGTGTACAAGTATGAGCAGCCTGTACTACACTGCTATCAGGGTGGGTGTGTACAAGTATGAACAGCCTGTAATACACTGCTATCACGGTCGGTGTGTACAAGTATGAACAGCCTGTACTACACTGCTATCAGGGTCGGTGTGTACAAGTATGAACAGCCTGTACTACACTGCTATCGGGGTGGGTGTGTACAAGTATGAACAGCCTGTAATACACTGCTATCAGGGTCGGTGTGTACAAGTATGAACAGCCTGTACCACACTGCTATCAGGGTCGGTGTGTACAAGTATGAACAGCCTGTAATACACTGCTATCAGGGTCGGTGTGTACAAGTATGAACAGCCTGTACTACACTGCTATCAGGGTGGGTGTGTACAAGTATGAACAGTCTGTAATACACTGCTATCAGGGTGGGTGTGTACAAGTATGAACAGCCTGTAATACACTGCTATCTGGGTGGGTGTGTACAAGTATGAACAGCCTATAATGCACTGCTATCAGGGTGGGTGTGTACAAGTATGAACAGCCTGTACTACACTGCTATCAGGGTGGGTGTGTACAAGTATGAACAGCCTGTAATACACTGCTATCAGGGTGGGTGTGTACAAGTATGAACAGCCTGTACTACACTGCTATCAGGGTCGGTGTGTACAAGTATGAACAGCCTGTACTACACTGCTATCAGGGTGGGTGTGTACAAGTATGAACAGCCTGTAATACACTGCTATCAGGGTCGGTGTGTACAAGTATGAACAGCCTGTACTACACTGCTATCAGGGTCGGTGTGTACAAGTATGAACAGCCTGTACTACACTGCTATCAGGGTGGGTGTGTACAAGTATGAACAGTCTGTAATACACTGCTATCAGGGTGGGTGTGTACAAGTATGAACAGCCTGTAATACACTGCTATCTGGGTGGGTGTGTACAAGTATGAACAGCCTATAATGCACTGCTATCAGGGTGGGTGTGTACAAGTATGAACAGCCTGTACTACACTGCTATCAGGGTGGGTGTGTACAAGTATGAACAGCCTGTAATACACTGCTATCAGGGTGGGTGTGTACAAGTATGAACAGCCTGTACTACACTGCTATCAGGGTCGGTGTGTACAAGTATGAACAGCCTGTACTACACTGCTATCAGGGTGGGTGTGTACAAGTATGAACAGCCTGTAATACACTGCTATCAGGGTCGGTGTGTACAAGTATGAACAGCCTGTACTACACTGTTCTCAGGGTCGGTGTGTACAAGTATGAGCAGCCTGTACTACACTGCTATCAGGGTGGGTGTGTACAAGTATGAACAGCCTGTAATACACTGCTATCACGGTCGGTGTGTACAAGTATGAACAGCCTGTACTACACTGCTATCAGGGTCGGTGTGTACAAGTATGAACAGCCTGTACTACACTGCTATCGGGGTGGGTGTGTACAAGTATGAACAGCCTGTAATACACTGCTATCAGGGTCGGTGTGTACAAGTATGAACAGCCTGTACCACACTGCTATCAGGGTCGGTGTGTACAAGTATGAACAGCCTGTACTACACTGCTATCAGGGTCGGTGTGTACAAGTATGAACAGCCAGTACTACACTGCTATCAGGGTCGGTGTGTACAAGTATGAACAGCCTGTACTACACTGCTATCAGGGTCGGTGTGTACAAGAATGAACAGCCTGTACTACACTGCTATCGGGGTGGGTGTGTACAAGTATGAACAGCCTGTAATACACTGCTATCAGGGTCGGTGTGTACAAGTATGAACATCCTGTACCACACTGCTATCAGGGTCGGTGTGTACAAGTATGAACAGCCTGTACTACACTGCTATCAGGGTCGGTGTGTACAAGTATGAACAGCCTGTACTACACTGCTATCAGGGTCGGTGTGTACAAGTATGAACAGCCTGTACTACACTGCTATCAGGGTCGGTGTGTACAAGTATGAACAGCCTGTAATACACTGCTATCAGGGTGGGTGTGTACAAGTATGAACAGCCTGTAATACACTGCTATCAGGGTCGGTGTGTACAAGTATGAACAGCCTGTAATACACTGCTATCACGGGTCGGTGTGTACAAGTATGAACAGCCTGTAATACACTGCTATCAGGGTCGGTGTGTACAAGTATGAACAGCCTGTACTACACTGCTATCAGGGTCGGTGTGTACAAGTATGAACAGCCTGTAATACACTGCTATCAGGGTGGGTGTGTACAAGTATGAACAGCCTGTAATACACTGCTATCAGGGTCGGTGTGTACAAGTATGAACAGCCTGTACTACACTGCTATCAGGGTGGGTGTGTACAAGTATGAACAGCCTGTACTACACTGCTATCAGGGTGGGTGTGTACAAGTATGAACAGCCTGTACTACACTGCTATCAGGGTCGGTGTGTACAAGTATGAACAGCCTGTACTACACTGCTATCAGGGTGGGTGTGTACAAGTATGTACAGCCTGTACTACACTGCTATCAGGGTGGGTGTGTACAAGTATGAACAGCCTGTACTACACTGCTATCAGGGTTGGTGTGTACAAGTATGAACAGCCTGTACTACACTGCTATCAGGGTGGGTGTGTACAAGTATGAACAGCCTGTAATACACTGCTATCAGGGTCGGTGTGTACAAGTATGAACAGCCTGTACTACACTGCTATCAGGGTCGGTGTGTACAAGTATGAACAGCCTGTACCACACTGCTATCAGGGTGGGTGTGTACAAGTATGAACAGCCTGTACTACACTGCTATCAGGGTCGGTGTGTGTAAGTATGAACAGCCTGTAATACACTGCTATCAGGGTCGGTGTGTACAAGTATGAACAGCCTGTAATACACTGCTATCAGGGTGGGTGTGTACAAGTATGAACAGCCTGTACTACACTGCTATCAGGGTCGGTGTGTACAAGTATGAACAGCCTGTACCACACTTACCACACTGCTATCAGGATCGGTGTGTACAAGTATGAACAGCCTGTACTACACTGCTATCAGGGTTGGTGTGTACAAGTATGAACAGCCTGTACTACACTGCTATCAGGGTGGATGTGTACAAGTATGAACAGCCTGTACTACACTGCTATCAGGGTGGGTGTGTACAAGTATGAACAGCCTGTAATACACTGCTATCAGGGTGGGTGTGTACAAGTATGAACATCCTGTAATACACTGCTATCAGGGTGGGTGTGTACAAGTATGAACAGCCTGTAATACACTGCAATCAGGGTGGGTGTGTACAAGTATGAACACCCTGTAATACACTGCTATCAGGGTGGGTGTGTACAAGTATGAACAGCCTGTAATACACTGCTATCAGGGTGGGTGTGTACAAGTATGAACAGCCTGTAATACACTGCTATCAGGGTCGGTGTGTACAAGTATGAACAGCCTGTAATACACTGCTATCAGGGTCGGTGTGTGTAAGTATGAACAGCCTGTACTACACTGCTATCAGGGTCGGTGTGTACAAGTATGAACAGCCTGTACTACACTGCTATCAGGATTGGTGTGTACAAGTATGAACAGCCTGTACTACACTGCTATCAGGGTCGGTGTGTAAAAGTATGAACAGCCTGTACTACACTGCTATCAGGGTTGGTGTGTACAAGTATGAACAGCCTGTACTACACTGCTATCAGGGTCGGTGTGTACAAGTATGAACAGCATGTAATACACTGCTATCAGGGTCGGTGTGTACAAGTATGAACAGCCTGTACTACACTGCTATCAGGGTCGGTGTGTACAAGTATGAACAGCCTGTACTACACTGCTATCAGGGTGGGTGTGTACAAGTATGAACAGCCTGTACTACACTGCTATCAGGGTGGGTGTGTACAAGTATGAACAGCCTGTACTACACTGCTATCAGGGTCGGTGTGTACAAGTATGAACAGCCTGTACTACACTGCTATCAGGGTGGGTGTGTACAAGTATGTACAGCCTGTACTACACTGCTATCAGGGTGGGTGTGTACAAGTATGAACAGCCTGTACTACACTGCTATCAGGGTTGGTGTGTACAAGTATGAACAGCCTGTACTACACTGCTATCAGGGTGGGTGTGTACAAGTATGAACAGCCTGTAATACACTGCTATCAGGGTCGGTGTGTACAAGTATGAACAGCCTGTACTACACTGCTATCAGGGTCGGTGTGTACAAGTATGAACAGCCTGTACCACACTGCTATCAGGGTGGGTGTGTACAAGTATGAACAGCCTGTACTACACTGCTATCAGGGTCGGTGTGTGTAAGTATGAACAGCCTGTAATACACTGCTATCAGGGTCGGTTTGTACAAGTATGAACAGCCTGTAATACACTGCTATCAGGGTGGGTGTGTACAAGTATGAACAGCCTGTACTACACTGCTATCAGGGTCGGTGTGTACAAGTATGAACAGCCTGTACCACACTTACCACACTGCTATCAGGATCGGTGTGTACAAGTATGAACAGCCTGTACTACACTGCTATCAGGGTTGGTGTGTACAAGTATGAACAGCCTGTACTACACTGCTATCAGGGTGGGTGTGTACAAGTATGAACAGCCTGTACTACACTGCTATCAGGGTGGGTGTGTACAAGTATGAACAGCCTGTAATACACTGCTATCTGGGTGGGTGTGTACAAGTATGAACAGCCTGTAATACACTGCTATCAGGGTAGGTGTGTACAAGTATGAACAGCCTGTAATACACTGCTATCAGGGTGGGTGTGTACAAGTATGAACATCCTGTAATACACTGCTATCAGGGTGGGTGTGTACAAGTATGAACAGCCTGTAATACACTGCAATCAGGGTGGGTGTGTACAAGTATGAACACCCTGTAATACACTGCTATCAGGGTGGGTGTGTACAAGTATGAACAGCCTGTAATACACTGCTATCAGGGTGGGTGTGTACAAGTATGAACAGCCTGTAATACACTGCTATCAGGGTCGGTGTGTACAAGTATGAACAGCCTGTAATACACTGCTATCAGGGTCGGTGTGTGTAAGTATGAACAGCCTGTACTACACTGCTATCAGGGTCGGTGTGTACAAGTATGAACAGCCTGTACTACACTGCTATCAGGATTGGTGTGTACAAGTATGAACAGCCTGTACTACACTGCTATCAGGGTCGGTGTGTAAAAGTATGAACAGCCTGTACTACACTGCTATCAGGGTTGGTGTGAACAAGTATGAACAGCCTGTACTACACTGCTATCAGGGTCGGTGTGTACAAGTATGAACAGCATGTACTACACTGCTATCAGGGTCGGTGTGTACAAGTATGAACAGCCTGTACTACACTGCTATCAGGGTCGGTGTGTACAAGTATGAACATCCTGTACTACACTGCTATCAGGGTCGGTGTGTACAAGTATGAACAGCCTGTACTACACTGCTATCAGGGTCGGTGTGTACAAGTATGAACAGCCTGTACTACACTGCTATCAGGGTCGGTGTGTACAAGTATGAACAGCCTGTACTACACTGCTATCAGGGTCGGTGTGTACAAGTATGAACAGCCTGTACTACACTGCTATCAGGGTCGGTGTGTGTAAGTATGAACAGCCTGTACTACACTGCTATCAGGGTCGGTGTGTACAAGTATGAACAGCCTGTACTACACTGCTATCAGGGTCGGTGTGTGTAAGTATGAACAGCCTGTAATACACTGCTATCAGGGTTGGTGTGTGTAAGTATGAACAGCCTTTAATACACTGCTATCAGGGTTGGTGTGTGTAAGTATGAACAGCCTGTACTACACTGCTATCAGGGTCGGTGTGTGTAAGTATGAACAGCCTGTAATACACTGCTATCAGGGTTGGTGTGTGTAAGTATAAACAGCCTGTAATACACTGCTATCAGGGTTGGTGTGTGTAAGTATGAACAGCCTGTAATACACTGCTATCAGGGTCGGTGTGTGTAAGTATGAACAGCCTGTACTGCACTGCTATCAGGGTCGGTGTGTACAAGTATGAACAGCCTGTACTGCACTGCTATCAGGGTCGGTGTGTACAAGTATGAACAGCCTGTACTGCACTGCTATCAGGGTCGGTGTGTACAAGTATGAACAGCCTGTACTATACTGCTATCAGGGTCGGTGTGTGTAAGTATGAACAGCCTGTAATACACTGCTATCAGGGTTGGTGTGTGTAAGTATGAACAGCCTGTACTACACTGCTATCAGGGTTGGTGTGTGTAAGTATGAACAGCCTGTACTACACTGCTATCAGGGTCGGTGTGTGTAAGTATGAACAGCCTGTAATACACTGCTATCAGGGTTGGTGTGTGTAAGTATGAACAGCCTGTAATACACTGCTATCAGGGTTGGTGTGTGTAAGTATGAACAGCCTGTAATACACTGCTATCAGGGTTGGTGTGTGTAAGTATGAACAGCCTGTAATACACTGCTATCAGGGTCGGTGTGTGTAAGTATGAACAGCCGGTAATACACTGCTATCAGGGTCGGTGTGTACAAGTATGAACAGCCTGTAATACACTGCTATCAGGGTCGGTGTGTACAAGTATGAACAGCCTGTAATACACTGCTATCAGGGTCGGTGTGTACAAGTATGAACAGCCTGTACTGCACTGCTATCAGGGTCGGTGTTGCAAAATAAATACCGCCACCCTTATACAGAGTCTCTCCCCTGCGGATTTATGTTAAAATAAGTCCATTTTAATTCAGTTTCCTCAAAAATATATTCCTCAACATCTGCAAAAATATCTTAAACATATACGAAGAAAATACATTTGGGGCCCCCGGCCCCGAAGGAATGGATATTTGAAGTTCTGTGCCTTATAGTATTTGAATATGGGCTACCAAGTTTTTTAATTCAAATTTTGGTTAAGATCCATTCAAGTACTCATTGCCTAGCACATAAACATTATATAAGCAAAAAAAAAGACATTAAGGGCCCCGGGCCCATTCAGTGCAAGATATAAATTTCAAAACACCTGTTCATTTCAATTTGTATAATAATGGATACATGTGTCATTATTTGTCAAGATTGTTAATAACTGAATGGTGAATAAAATCTTAAACGTTTAAGAAATGGGCATTTTTGGGCCCCAAAGGAATGACTATTAGGAGTTCAGTGCCCTATAGTATTTTCATATTGGCTATCAAGTTGTTATATACAAAGTTTGGTTAATATCCAACAATTTACACAGTAGCTAGCGCTTAAATTAATTTTTATATAGCTCATATAAGCAAGAAATGACATTATGGGCCCCCGGTGCCACATGAGTGTTAAATTTAGAAGAAAAAAAAAGTTGCCAGTTACCATCCCAGGTGGGTACTCAACAGTCTCCAAAAATTTCATGACGATCGGATGAATGGTTTAGTCAGCTATAAAGGACATGCACACACACAGACTTACTTTGATTTATATATATCGATATTACAATAAATATATTTGATACCAATTCGGAGCTGGGTGGACTCAGTGACACCCTTGGCCATTGGAACAAATCCCTGCCTTCAGAGAGATTCGACCCGTGACCATAGGTACGCCAGCCGATGGTACATGCCACTCGACCACAATGTCCCTTTTATTAAAATCCTTTATATTAACTCGTGGTGTCCGTTTGAACCCTTGCTTGCTTGCTTGCGTGCTTGATTGTCGCCAAAACTTTGGATCGATTTTTAACCCACTTTCTCGTAGGCTAGCGAGCTGAAATTTTGCAGGCAGACTCGTGCCGATGATAAAAACGATTTATCAAAATTTCAGATTGATTGCATGTACTGTAATTAAATTATTTAATTTTTAGATTATTTTATTTATCTCTATGTATCATGTTAAATTTTTGAGATAGAGTGTCGCGGTGCGTATTATATTGAACGACCTTTCCTGTCGCGCAATAAGGTGCGTATTTTATTGACAACACTTTTTATAAACATATTCCTGATCTGTGCGCATTATATTAAACACGTTTTACGATACATAACTACAATTTTGTATTTTTGGATGGTCTTACGCTGCGTATTATAATGAACATTCTTTTAGTTACGTCTCGTACATAAAGGATTTATAGTCAAAAACTTGTTTTTTTAAAGGGGTTTTTTATATTTAAAATTAGTTTTTTACTGGTTTTTAAGCTCGATGAAGAGGGGGGATCGAAACATTAAAATATTAAAATAGTTAATGGGAGTGAAGGATGAGGAAAAAAAGGAAGGGGCAGATTATAACATGCATAGCTCTAAGCAAAAAAAGGAGCGAAAATCCTTCATTAATTAAAAAAAAATGTTTTATCATTAAAAGAAGACTAAATTGTTTTAACATGCAGAATAAAATGTGCGCTGTTTTTAAAAAATGGACAATTGATTTAAAAGTTGGTTTGATAAGGGCATTAACTACGAGTATTGATCGACAAACCGTAAACTGATTTACAGAGACTTACGTTTTTTTTTATTTACCACAAAACAACAACAAAGAGATATTTTTTAATGGCCTTATTGATGAGGATAACGTGTGCCTTGTTTCTGTGATGTATGTAGGCTACTCTGCAAAATATTTTTGTTATGACCAAATAAAATTCATGCAAACGAGATTCATTTTTTAAATCCTTTATATTAACTCGTGGTGTCTGCGGCCGACCGACCGACCTTGCTTGCTTGCTTGCTTGCTTGCTTGTCGCCAAAACTTTTGATCGATTTTTAACCCACTTGCTCGCAAGATAGCGAGCTGAAATTTTGCAGGCAGTTTCGTACCGATAATAAAAACAATGTATCAAAATTTCAGATCGATCGCATGGACCGTAATTAAATTATTGATTTGTTAGATTATTTTATTTATTCCTATGTATCATGCTATTTTTTGAGATAGAGCGTCGCGGTGCGTATTATATTGAACAACCTTTCTGTCGCGCAATAAGATGCGTATTTTATTGACAGCTCTTTTTATAAACATATTCCTCATCGGTGCGCATTACATTAAACATGTTTTACGACACAACTGCAATTTTGTATTTCTGGATGGTCTGGCGCTGCGTATTATAATGAACATTCTTTTAAATTCTTCTCGTACATAAAGGATTTATAGTCAAAAACTTGGTTTTTTACGGGTTTTTCTTATTTAAAATAAGAACATACTCTCTACATTCTGTTTTGAAGTGATAGATAGTAAACTCAATGCGCCAACTTTAGTAAATCTAACAATACACTCAAATTACATGAAGTATACTAATTTGAAATAAATAAACGTGTAAGCCATCTTTCGTTATGTTTATCAGTTAATTGCTAACATTTCAAGGGTAATGAAAAATCAGTACATTTACATTTTGAGTTGCTAGACAATTTCGTTAAGTCGAAGGCAATAATAACCACACAATTCAGAGACATTAATATATTTTCAGAAACATTTGTAATAATTTCACCTTCATTTGTTTTTTGTTTCTTTTGTTGTTATATCGGGTACATTTTAACGTCAAAATCTCCAAGGCTTATTATGTTACATATTTAAATATTTTGTAGAGATTGAAATTAAAAATAAATTGGCTTAATTTTCAAATTATCCTAACGGAGTTTCTGTAATTTATCAGTTTTTATTAAAGTTCTCTACGTCAAATTTTGGAATTGACATTTCACCGCTGATCAATGGATTTGAAATTTTGCACACATTTAAATGTTCGGTTATATTTGATGTCAACTAATGAACCTACATGTGGAAGAAAATTAGTAGCCCCGAGCCTATTGTTCTTCATTGGTCTTCCAAAGGGACGTAATAATTGAGAAACCCCACCGGAAGCGGTCACTTCTGAAGCGGCCACCTGGGCATCCAAGACAGAAAGTCAAACATGCCTCCTACTAAATTGACCTCACAAGGAGAGGTGGAATTCCCTAATAATACCCGCTACCACTTTGGTGCCACCCCGTCAAAGCACACGAGTCTCAACGGTTAGGACCACCGCTAAGCGGGGGATCATCAATGACCTACCTAGGGCGTGACCCCCACTGGAAGGTTTCCTCGGAGCTGGCGTCCGCTTCGTTCTTCGCGGTTCCTTTTGCTAATCCGTACTGGCACTCTTGGCCCTAACCCGGCACCGCTCAATGGCGTCGCTAGTAAAATGAGGGGGACGAAACAGTCGCTTCGGATTAACCCGACCCTCAACTGGTACTTTGGTTTTCATCATCGGCATTGCATCTAGATGCTTTGCCTAAGATCCGTACAGCGATTGTAATCATATGTGACAAGCACTTAACACCTAACATATCGGACTTTGACATTGCTTGCCAGGAGTTGTCGGTTTCGGGTCGTGTGTCGCGGTCAGGTCCACGACCCGCGACCCTACTCGTCCGTCGAGCCCTATGGCGGATTAAGGGGGGGGCTGAACGGGCTAAATCCAGGGTCCCCCGATGATTTAGGGGCCCCGAAATTTAGTATACTTTATAAGAAAGATGGACAAATGTTTGCATGAATTCCTGAAAAATATCATACATTAAATAAATTAATTTAAAAAACTGATTTTATAGGCTCACTAAGAGAAAATATTAAAGATTATTGTTTATATTTTTAAAATTTACACATTTAATCAGGCCCGTGTGGTCTTGAGGTAGAAAGTCGGCCTGCTGTGCAAGCGGTCACGTGATTGATTCCCGACGTGAGAAGGAATTTGTTTTTAAAAAGTGTAATTTTACACTCACCATTAGGATACCGGCAAACATTTATTTCTTCGTATTCCATTTTGTTCATGAATAATCTTTTTGGCTGGGAAGGCCGATCCCGTAGTACAGACAAAGTTTGTTAAAGGAACTGATGAACTATTTAGTTACAAGTTACAGTCTTATATTAGCTGCTAGCAATCATTATATTTAAAAGGACGCTGGCTGGATAGGGCCCCAGTTTCAATTGCAGCCAGGGGCCCCATGCAGTCGTAATCCGCCCCTGGTCGAGCCCCGTAGAGGCCAGCCCTTCTCGATGTCAACTAAAACGAACAATTGAAAATTGTTCATACTTTTAATTTGACATTTATTGAAAACGGCCGGTTAAACATTTGACTGAATGTGTGATCCGAGCTCACACTAAACAGCAGACATATGCCATAAATCAGATTATATACGTCATCATCGTTATATCGTAGGGTGTCACCCAGTGCGGTAGGTCATGGTGTCACCCAGTGCGGTAGGTCATGGTGTCACCAAGTGCGGTAGGTCATGGTGTCACCCAGTGCGGTAGGTCATGGTGTCACCCAGTGCGGTAGGTCATGGTGTCACCCAGTGCGGTAGGTCATGGTGTCACCCCCTCACAACTTACCCGATAGACCTCGTTCGAGTCTGCCAGCGAAAAACATCGGGAACATACAGAATTTTACCCTTTGGCGTCACCCTTTGTAATGGTGTCCCCTGGTGCGGTCCACACCCTCCGCAACCTAGTGACGTCTTGCTTACATCACAGCTTCTCTCAGGTCAGCATGACATTAATTCATCTAGTCTGCCTTCATGTGCGTCTGTGGGAGGGGGAATAGTTTGAGTCACGTTACGTGATTTCTTTTAAATGTCTACGAAACATATTTGGCTTGTGATAAAATGGTACAACGAGAATCTGAAGAAAGACTGTTTCTGAAACGAGCAAAAAAACACTATTTGTGTTAAAAATCTGATAATTTTGAAAGTGTGTTTAGTTTGTATTGACATCAGAAAGGGGGGGGGGTCAATTCAGCACATATTGTCTTCTCGGATATAGGCATACCCACTATTTTTTTTTATTTATCAGATAGAAGGGTGAGGACAACACAAACTGTAATCCTCATCTTAAAAAAAAACATAAAGCGTTAAGTCAATGAGTGAAGTCACTTTCTTAATTATTTACAAACTTCTGTCCCACCTATTTTAACACATGTCTTGGACAAATAGTTTTTATGGCCTTTATTCTCGTCAATATGTAACGAGGATTTTTCAAAATAGTTCACCTCTAAATGAAATGTGAAATTCATACGGCTCATTGATTTTCAAAAATAATTAAAATCCGTTTGTTTATACTAAAAGTAACCTGCATTTCAGATTTTAAAAAAACCCGAATATATTACATGTTAATCTCATACTTAAGGTATGCATTCACAAGTCACTTGTGGGGGCAACTTAGTACTGTTTGATAATAATTTTGTGTGTGCGTCCCATAACCTCGTGGTCGTTGGGGGTTTCCATTAGATCTCACTCGGGGCTTGGTTGACCTTGGCGGTGCCCATCTCCTCTCCAGGTCAGCGGGGGACTTTTTTTTTAGCAATAGTCATTATTCAAAATTTTATTGCGGCTTTAACGTGGGCTAGATCCCACGCCCCTCAGCTTGTGAGGCGAGCGCCCTATGGACTTCGCTATCCAGCTGCCATTTGATAATAATAATGTTATTTAAAATTGGGCTTAATGTATTTTTTCCGTGAAACAATGGAAGTCTCTTCCATATTCGCGGTATTCCAACTACTTAGGCCTTCAAGACAGCATTAAATACACATCTCTCCAAACTTTACTTTCAAAATTAATTAAACTACGTTTATTTAAACTATAAACGTAGCTTATGTGTACCGTACTGTCACTTATGTGTACCATACTGTCACTTATGTGTGCCGTACTGTCGTTTATGTGTACCGTACTGTCACTTATGTGTACCGTACTGTCACTTATGTGTACCGTACTGTCACTTATGTGTACCGTACTGTCACTTATGTGTACCGTACTGTCACTTATGTGTACCGTACTGTCACTTATGTGTACCGTACTGTCACTTATGTGTACCGTACTGTCACTTATGTTGTAGTTCGGTTAGGATACGAATGTTTCACATTGAATACATCGATACTTACACAGCGGTACCCCGCTTAACGAACGGATCGCGCAACGAACGATCCGTACAACGAACGCTGCTGCGAACAGGCCCGCGACTCGCAGAGCTAACTTTGCCCCCCACAACGAACGCACGTTGCGTGCCCGCTTGCGTGCCTGCGCTTGGTACGCGGGTCGTTCGCTTTGGGATTTTGTCCGGAGTGAGCGAACGCAGTCGTTCCTTCGGCACGGGGTAATTCATTTTCCATAGACGTCTATGGGAAATCGCGATTTGCTTAGCGAACTTCTCGATTCTCGAAAGCACCGCTACAACTGATTGCGTTCGTTAAGCGTATGTGTATTATTGTTTTCTATGTGAAGAGCCGTGTGCCCAGTTGGTTACTGGGGTACAGCACTATATAAATCATCAACTTATTATTATTTCGTTTATTAACCCAATAATCCATTTGTCCATGATGTCCAGTTAAGATGCGCTCGCCGACCTTGACCCGGGCCCTCTACTATGTCGGCGTGTTCTCCAGCTGGACCGTCACGTCCTACCTGTGCCACCTGTTCGCCAAGAAGTTTCTAACTCTATTCACCGCCAGCTTTGAGATCAACTTCCGGACCAGTCTGGCCGGCGCTGTGGCGATCACACTCATTCAGACATGTAAGGAAATCGTATTCGTCGTTTATTGGTTCGTTTGTGTTTGTTTCGTTCCATGCAAATATTACGTGGTGATAGGTGCGATGACAAGTGGTAGTTGTTTACTCAAAAGAAACAATGCTACACTACACGAATGAATGGAAAGTTGAAATACCCTGAAATGATGAGTAAAATCGTGTTTATATTGTAGAGTTGGAGGGGATGTATTCTCGGTCTCAGCAAGTGGTCAGCTTTAGTGATTTTGGTGGGCAGCAGTTGAAATGTAGGTGGGCAGAAGTTGAGATGTTGGTGGGCAGCAGTTGAGATGTTGGTGGGCAGCAGTTGAGATGTTGGTGGGTTCAAAAAGTGATGGTGGTGAGCTGCGATAGATGTCGATTTATTTTTACAGCTGAATATATTGTATGATTTAAAAAGAAATTTACACATGGAACAATTCTAATAAAGAAACGAACA
Source organism: Ampullaceana balthica (assembly GCA_944989445.1). Classification (NCBI taxonomy): domain Eukaryota; kingdom Metazoa; phylum Mollusca; class Gastropoda; family Lymnaeidae; genus Ampullaceana; species Ampullaceana balthica. The sequence goes on from CALYLW010001449.1 coordinate 282,624, forward strand.
CAGAGAACAATTCAAATAAATCACAACTTATAATTCTCTCCCCCAGCAATGTGTTTTGCATCTATTAAGATAAGCGACGAGAGGGGACAAAACCAACAACTAACAAATGCCTCTCTTCACGCCCTTGCCACATTTCTTACCAACTTTAGCATGACGGTCATGTTTGCCTCGTCGACGCTGGCCATCAAGGTGAGTCTGCAATGTTTTGATTTTATTATAAGAACATAAAAATAACAAATATTACTAGATTTTTTATTACACTAAATTTGAATATATATTCATGAGATGGCCTGTAATTATTTATATTTCATGAGATGGCCTGTAATTATTTATATTTTGTCGTATACCAATTGAAACCAATTTACAATAAGCCGAATAACTGAGTGTTGCTATAATTATTACGCGTAATGCCTATTGTGGCTTATAAAACAAAGAACGTGCTTCCATCTTGTCATGATGAATGTTGCTAAAGCCTAACTGTTACTAACACCCATGCAACACAACGTTTTGACAAATAAATAATTTTTGACGCTCAAAACATGCTTCTTAAATGAGCTGTAATTTAACGATATACATTGTATTTAAAAAAAACACCTAAACATTGCCTAAAAAATTATGTCTCAATGTAACTAAACTTATACTTAGCTCAATCTCTTATTTCCTATCGTAATATTACCCTAAGGCTACCACACTTAATGGAGTATGTCACCATCATATTTAACTAAATATATTAATTCATTTCTCAATGCTTTTGGTACTTTTCGCCTACCACAGTAAATGGAGCGCATGACCGTTATAATTAACTCAATCTCTTACTTCCTATCTCAACGTCTTGGTACACCACGGCCACCACAGTTAATGGAGCCCATCACCAGCGCCATGACGCAGTATTACGTCGTGGGGACGCCCCTGAAGTCCACATCGGCGGTGAGCCTACCGCTGATCGTCCTGGGCGCCGTAGCGTTCACGGGGAACCCGCTGTCAGAAATCAGCCTGACATTAGGAGTAGGAGCCGCCTTAGCCTCCAATATTGTCTTTGCTGTCAGGTCAGTAAAGTTGGACAGTGGTTTCTAAACCTCTTTGTCCAGCGTTGCTAATCCACACCCAGAATCCGTTTTAGCTGAAGTCTCCATGATGCGGGACATAAAGACTGATAATAATCAGTTCATAGTCGTGTTTGTTACCCCGAATCTTTTTTTTAACCTTTAATTTTTTGGTGTCATGTTAGAGCCTGAATCCCCCCACATACCCAAGCTCTCCCCCACAACACACATACATTTTTTCCAGAAAGCATAAACTGAATGTGCCTTTAAAACGAACCTCGACAAAGACACACGCACGTACACACCCACCAAGAATAGTTAATGCATATTATTATATCAATACCAAAAAAAATATATTTCCACAAAGACACTTTCACTTTCATATAATTTTCATTTATGTGAAATAAGAACAAACTTAGCGAGTTTCTCTTTAAGTAAGCCTGCTGCCCAAAGGGTTCAATTTTATTATACAGTATTTATTAGTTTAGCCATAGGTCATTAGGTCATTAAAAATTTTAAATTCTATTTTATTTAAATTCGCAGTTAAAATAGTAACGTTAGTGAAATTAACAGAGCATTAAAGACATTTTATTGTACCATGCACAGGAACCATAATAATCAGAACATTGATCGTGAGCTGTTAAGAAAGAAGACTACATTCACTACATTGACTTAATTCTAAGCACCACAAATATTGTCACCTACAGGAATTGGTCGTTAAAAAAACTGAATGCAAATGACCAAAGTGGTATCCGGCTTCGGACCATCGATTTCTGCACTGTGTGGTTCCCTGTCGCCATTGTCGTCTGCTGCGGATTGGTCATGTGCTTGGAGGGATTAGGAGTAATCCCCCGCAGTCTGCTGGAGGCCGCTACCTATGGCTTCCTGTCTGCCATATTTCACGTGACCTATTCGTTTGTTTCGGTTGCATTGGTCTTAAAGGAGGTCAGTGAAGACTTTGGTTATATTAGTAAATGAAAAAAAATTGAAGTTGAAACATGTTTCTTAACCCTAGTGTCATGGCGCTATACGGAAAATGAGACACAGCATGTGTGTGTGAATTAGCATATGTGTGTGAATTAGCATGTGTGTGTGATACAAACAGAGCCGGTGGGTTAGTGCCGACCTGTAGGAGCCTACATTCCTGCCGCCCCCGTCCATACATAAAAATGCAAATACCCCAACCCGTTTTTTAATGCAAATGAACACCTGTGGGAGTGGCATGTCCCCCTCCACCTCAACCAGGTTTGACCACTCAAGTATACTAAATGTATGGACAAATACGTTACATATCCAGATTATTAATACATATGGGGCCGTCAATAAAGTACGTCTCGCTATTTTTTACCATTTTAACTCTCCCCTCCCCCTGTCACAAACTGTCACAAATCTCGGGACCCCCCCCCATAAAGTATGTCACACTTTCGAACACAATTTTTTTAATTAACAAAATAATTACAATTTAATACAAAACACCGTGACGTCACACATGGCCGGACCCCCTCCACCCTGTCGCAAACTGTCACACTTTCTTACACCCCCCTCTAAAAGGGGCCGTCCATAATTGATGGCACGCGCCTTTAAAAAATGGGGGGGGGGTGGGGAAGAGGGTCACGAATTTGTGACGAGGGGGGGGAGAGGAGTGTTTAAGAAATGTGACGTCACATCAAAACGTGCTACTTTAAATAACAATTTCACTTAAATATTTGATTGCTTAAAATTTATTTAATAACGTTTTCAATTGGGGTATACCGGATTTCGGCTCTTGCTCTGGCCTTCCTCCAATCCAGCCATTTTAAAATCCCTTATATTGCCTTCAAAAACTTTTCTGTCGTCATCTCTCTCTGTCGTGATCTCTGTCGTTCGCGGGCGGGCGAAAAAGCAAAAGTAAAAAAATGACCCAGTTCCCGGGATGCCATCGAGCTGAAATTTGGCACATAGACTTGTGTCCCCTAACAATGCATCGTATCTAAATTTCAGAGCGATCGAACATACCGTAATTAATTAATGCATTTTTAGTTTATATCTATACAACATATGTAATTCAAATTCACAGTTTGTTATTGTTTTTCTTTCACGTGCCAGTTGAGTTGACGCGTTGACGCCACCCGTCGATGTCCACACCGCCTCCCGTCCCTTCCTCCGGTTTTAAAGCCAGGGGATATCACTCGGTGTCAGTTTGTAAATGTTTGTCGCGTTTGAACAAAATCAATACTTTTAGTTATGTCTCACATATAAGGGATTTTAAGTCAAAAACTTTGTTTTTACGGGGTTGTTTAATTAAATCCCTTATATTAACTTCACCACCGTCTCTGTCGTTCGTCGTCGGGCAGCGGGCGGGCGGAAAAAGAAAAGTAAAAAATGACAGACTTTCCGTGATGCTATCGAGCTGAACTTTTGCACATAGACTCGTGTCACCTAACAATGCATCGTATCAAATTTTCAGATCGATCGAATCTACCGTATTTAAATTAATGCATTTTAGTTTATCTCTATAAACTATATGTAGCGGTCGCTATTGGTTACATTTTACGGGTCACTTGACTTCACGCCAGCCATCGATGACCACATCTCGTGTTTAACACCAGTAGGAGTTCACTGAATTTCAGGCTATTAATGTTTGTCGCTTTGGAACATAATTAATGCTTTAAATTCTGTCTCATATATAAGGGATTTATAGTCAAAAACTTTGTTTTTACGGGGTTGTTTAATTAAAAACGTGGCTCCGGCTCCGGTCGGATTTCAAAAATGCGAATCCGGTACAACACTAGTTTTCAATGGCTTCACGCGTCTTACGATATTAGAGTGCAGACTTAGGGCCTACACAAAATACATATTTAAATGGGAAAAAAAAATTTGCTACATGCTAATTTTTCGATTGGAAAATACAGCTTTTACGGGGGAAGGGAGGGGTCAAAGCTTTGTGAAGTCATATTGGAGGAGGGTCTAAGTTTTTGTGACGAAGTGTGACAAGGGGGTAGGGTAAAAATCAGCCAAAATAGCTTGACGTCATTTACGGACGGCCCCTAAACTTTTCAAATTAGGGACCAACCGGAAATCGCTCCGCACATTCGCCCCGGCCGGATATCGGGTTTTTCGGAAATATTCGCCTTGGCAAATAGTGCCCACGCAAATAGCCAAATATCTAAAAAAATATCTTTTAAAATATTTTTTTGGAATTCGATAAATTAGTATATTTACAAATTGTTAAAAATATAACAAATGTAACCTAATTATAGAAATTAATAATTTTAAATTATTATAAATATATAAAGTTAACAAACTAATTTTCTACGACAATTTCGTGTTTACTCTTAGCGACTAGCGCCACGCCGCCATATTTACATTTGATGATTTAGGATTGAAGACTTGGCGAAATTAATTCGGATTTTTCCGATTTTCGTTTAAAAACCCTAGCACTCGGTTCGTACCCGGATCCGGCAAATAGTACATCTAACTATTCGGATTTGGTTCCCGGTATAACATACCTACTCGGTTGGTCCTTCATATTTTTGGACTTATAAATAGTTTCAGCTGAAAGTAAATACGTAACGTTTATCATAACACTTTCATTGATATGTGATTATATTTGATCACAAAACATAATATATTAAGAGCAAGCAAAAAATTCCTAAATGTATTTTTTAAATAAATATTTTTATATTTTTGGCTTCAAATTGTTTTACTGTTAAAGTTACTTGTTTACTTTGCTTTGAATCCCTAAGATTGTTACCGGTACATGCAGGTGGTTTCCCTTGTGATAATGTATGTGTGAGATTTTCAGATTCACCAGTGGCGTAGCAGTGGCGTAGCGAGGGGGGCATTGGGGGCGACTGCCCCGGGCGGCACTTTGCCAGGGGCGGTAAATTCCTAGTAGTTTTTATATATAATTTCTAACAATGAAAATTTTATAAGAAAGAGCTGTTTTTAATCGAAATAAAATAACAGCCAAATAAGAAATTGATAAGAGAAATAAAGGAAATATCATCAAGCATGTGAACGTTTCAACTTCCAGAACCTCTTAAATGCTTCTGATACTAATGCTACTGTTTTGAAAAAACACAGCTTGATGTGGTATCAACTTAATTGGTTCTTAAAATTTGACAGCTTTTCCTGTTGTAAAAGCAAATCTTACTGTATCCTATCAATTTGAAACATGAGCGAAGCGAATTCTCCGAGCGGCACATTGTTGAGGGGCGGCAAATTCCTCTTTGTTAATTAGCTTCTAAAAATAAATAACATTATAATAAAGTTTAGCAAAATAAAATAAAAAACAAGATAATTCTTTTTTTTTAACGGAAGAAACTATATTAAAATACGTAGACGTTTCTAATGCCAAAATTTCAAACTCCTATTCTTTTATTAATGTAAAGACTTCTAAAACTAATGCCACTTAACTGAAAAACATTGGGGCTGAAGTAGTGTACCAACATGACAATTATGTGCTGGTACATTTAATCGATTTTAACGTAGGTAAACTACTGGAACAAAGTTGTTGGCGTAGTTATATGGTCTTTTCTTTCAAAGCAAAATTATTTTAATGTTAATGTCTTTATTTTGTGGAATAAATAAAAATGATGAAATAAAAATTGCTTATCTAATGGAATTAAAACTTGACACACACAAACACAAAAGTAGCCACTCATGAACAAGTACTCAACATTACCATTTTTTATTTTTTTTTGCAATTGGAAAGAATCATAGATTGGATAAAAAGAATAAACTATTAATAAAGAACCAAAAACAAAGTTGCAAGAGCTTCTTACGACATTTCTAAAAAGATTTTAAATAAATGATGATCTTAAAATAATGGACTGCAGAGGCCCAACGTGTGTTAATATTTCTTCATGGCTGAAAAGTATGCAGGAGTTAAAGAAAAACGCAAAAATTAAATGTCAATGTCAAATCTCGCACAAAAAGTTCATTTAACTAATTTTGTTTACATGATACTCCTACTGAAACGAACTCTCTAACTCTAACTGTTTTAGTACACTAGAAACGTTGTTACGCATTCCTTTCCATTTCCATACTTCGTTTGGAATATCAAATTGCTTCTACAAGCAATGCATTAAACAGAATTCAGGATACAAAATAGTGAATATACCATGGAGCTATTTTGAGGTTATTTTAAAGCTATAGAAGAATTGATAGATGCAGACAAAAAGCTCAACACACGAACAGACGCAGGAACTTTGATAGTCACAATGAAATCTTTTTATTTTCTTATTTATAATTTATATCAAAGATGCCCGAAATTATTTGCAAACGTATAGTGTTCAAAAATGCTTAACAGAGGCTTCTCACAGAGAAACTAATGGAATACTAAAAGATGCTTTGACATTTAATAAAATTTTACGTGGAAAGTTTTATTCTTCATAATAATAACATGAGATTACTGTAGAAATTCATGTGATTTTCTGGCAGTTATATCGAATTTAGAAAACAGATAAGATTTTCGTACACCAGCTTATATACTGGACTTTGAAATTTTGCCGTCAAATTAGAGTACTACAAAATATCTCATGTGTCATTGTCAAACAAGGAATATTTGAACCCCACATATATGAATTCAAGACCAGTTAATTTATTCAAGTTTTTTTTAGATATTTTGGCTAGAAGTTACCCTGCCTAAAATATATCATTAATTCGAACAATGTCTTAAATAATGCAATGTGTTAAAATAGATTCTCTAAAATTAAGTTAATAAAAAATTAATTAAGATCAATAATGAATACACCAAGATTATCTAATCAATAGTTATTTTGACTATTGAACATGGTATGGCTGAAAACATTGATACATGAAAGATTGTGCAATGAGGAAAAACATAAAACTTCAATTTTATTCAAGAAATGAAGCTTTTCTCTTGATTTATAACACAAAATGTATTGTGTCCTTATTTTGTATTTTCTAATAAAGACTACCTGGTATCTTTACTTTAGGGCCCGTCCATAAATGACGTCACGCGCGAACGGAACACCGAATTGGACGACCTATTTATATACCCCTCCTTTAATTAAATACCACTCCCCCCCCCCACCTTTTGAATAAACACCATAAAAAATTTTAATAATTATTTTACCTCCCCTCATAAAACACCCCCCCTCCCCCCCGCGCCCCCCCCCACCCCTCCCCCCCCCCCCATCCCCCCCACCCCCTGCTAGCACCAATAACCCACCCCGCATTTTAAATATAAACCCCCCCATCTCCCCCCCCCCCCCCGACTCCCGGAGTACGTCACACCTTCGTCACAAAACTAGACCCTCCCATCCCCTCCAATTTATGACATCACAAAGCGTGTTCCCCACCCTCCCCCAAAAGAAAGCATTTTCTAATATGATAATGACATAGATTCAAATCATGTATTGTCATTTTTAGTATGCTAGTTAGTGTAAACTGACTAGGACTATAAATTGTAACAAAGTGCGAAGAATCCATATTAAAACGAACACAAGGAAAAATTTAAGTTAGAAATCGAATATTTATAAAGTGAACTTTTGAATTTAAAGTAGACGGTGTTTTCCATCACGTGGACGGTCACAATTCTTAAAACCTTCAACGCACCCATCCTAAATGAAAGGAGAGTTGCAGGGAGAAGGGGGGGGGGGTGGGGGTGGGGGGGGGGGGCCCCAA
>CALYLW010001449.1:293286-394664 GCA_944989445.1 Ampullaceana balthica
CTTGAAACACTAGAGGAAAGAAGAACCAAGAGCAAAGTAGTAATCATACATAAAGCAATTAATTCTAATTTAGAAATACAACACAAAGATAACTTAATACAACCCTCAGATAGACATAAGGATAAAAACACCTTTCTTATTCCGTATGCAAGAACAAACACATACAAATTTTCATTCTTCCCGTCCGGAATTCGGGCGTGGAATGGGTTGCCTGAAGAATCCAGGAAAACCAACACTTTATCAACGTTTAAATCTAATATATAAAGCTCAAATGCTTGTATGTTTGTATGTTTGTATGTTTGTATGTTTGTATGTTTGTATGTTTGTATGTTTGTATGTTTGTATGTTTCACTTTTCGACTTTCTGTTAGACAATCACGGAAAAACCAAATGACGGACGGGGACCAAATTTGGCAGGACGGTTCCTTTTACCCTGAAGGTGGTTTTAAGTTAGTTTTTGTAATTGTCCCTTTTGCCCGAATGCCGTAAATTAAATAATCAGAAAATGCAGAGACAAAGAATAAAAAATTTAACCTCATTTCTGTGTTGAAAAAATTTACGCGGACGTTCAAATGCCGTTCAAAGCGAGTTACTTTTGGTGACGTTTTTTTCCCCAATACTTTATTTTCAGCGGTGCGCATTCAAAAAATATTATAATTTCTAATTACGGCGCGCACATTTTCATGTACGCTTCATAATTTGAGCTGTGTAGTACAAAGAATTGTCATTTTCTTTACTGTTACTTTCTATATATTAGGTAGACACGTAAACATATTTAATTACAACTGCCACACGATGCATTAGATTTAATTGTTTACACGTTTAAATTTAATTGCGAATTTGTTTTAATTATTTTCTGTTCCATAACTCGACATTTAATAAAAACCTATTTATGTAATAATTGTGTCAGTATTTTTTTTCAAGACTTCATTTTTAGCGGTGCGCGTTCTAAAATCTTTTATCGCCTGATTACTGTGCGCACGTTTTCGTGTACGCATCTTAAATTTAGCTGTGTCCTATTAATATAACATTTATATTTTGTTTGTCTTTTACATAAGCTATTGTCTTTTAAATAACCTATACACTTATACTATTTAAACTTAGGCTACCGGACCTATTAACATAAGTAGATTAGACTAAATAAAGTGATCCTGAAAACGCTTAATTATTTTGCATTGCGAATTGAATATGGTATGTTCATTCCTTTGATGATGGATTAACATAGGCCATTTTTAAAATCAATTATTGTCATGGTTTCACATGCGTTTTTAACATAAAATTGATTTGTTTTGTTTGTTTTTTTAAAATTTGGAATAGAGCCTAATTTCTTTATTTATCTTTATTATCTTTATCTCATAGACGCTGATGCAAATATTGTATTAATTACAATTGTGTTACGATGCAGTGTCGTAAATATATAAGAGCTTTTTTAGTGACGACAGTGGCAGAGATCTTTTGGAAAAATGTCAACAAAGCAGTGGCCTTTTTTAAATGGATACAAACAAAGAAACATAAAAATATCATCTCAGCTTTATATATTACATATGCGTTTAAATTATTTTATTTCAATTATTTTCACGATGCATTGTATTAATATTTTACATGCAATGAATAAAATTGGGATTTTTAAAAATTTAATTCATAACTCGACATTTAATTAAAAATCATAGATGTAGCGAGTTTATTTTATGTTCAAAGTGATGGCCTATGTCAAATAAACTTACACTTTAAAACAGTTTACTTAAGCTTTATATACACTATACATTATAAACCTTCGCTGCCGAACGTATTAACAAAAGTTGACTAAATGTAATGAAGTGATCCTGAAAACGCTTAATTAATATAAATTGCGAATTGAATATGTTTTTATGTTCATTCCTTTGTATTCGGAATAGCATAGGCCATTTCTAAAATTGCCTTTTAATCATTTTTAACATGCGCTTATTAACAGACGGTTGAATCTTTTTTTTTCATTTTTATTTTAGTTTTCAGATATAAAATCTGGGGTGTGTGTGCATTGAATATAATTTACAAAATATGATGCCTTATCCGAAATAGGGAACAACAAAAAAAAAGAAATTGTGGGAATGAAATCATAAATTTAGTTATTATGGTCGGCAAGAATCATTATTTAACAAATCATATCTTTTAAATAGTAAGGTTATGTTAAAAGGCACTGCATTAAGTGAAAACAACTTACGCGGTAAAATGGCATATCTCTGTTTCTCATAATATTTTAACTAAATAGAAGAAACTGAAATTTAACTTCGCAAATAAAAATTGTAATAACCAGCAACTAATACTTGGATAAAGGGTCAGCACACTCCCGCTACGAAATGCGGGTATTTCTAGTATATATATAAAGATCAGTTGTTTGTATCTGCGTCGGTATGTTTCACTTTTCAACTTTCTGTTCGTTACACAGCCACGGAAAAACCAAATGACGGACGGGGACCAAATTTGGCAGGACGGTTCCTTTTACCCCGGAGATGGTTTTAAGTTATTTTTTGTAATTGTCCCTTTTGCCCGAATGCCGTAAATTAAATAATCGGAAAATGCAGAGACAAAGAATGAAAAATTTAACCTCATTTCTATATTGAACAAATTTACGCGGACGTTCAAATTCCGTTCAAAGCGAGTTATTTTTGGTGAAGTTTTTTTCCCCCAATACTTTATTTTCAGCGGTGCGCATTAAAAAAAATATTATATTGTCTAATAACGGTGCGCACATTTTCGTGTACGCTTTTTTTCAAAAAATAAAATATAAGCATAAAACAATGACGTAATATAATATTTCTATACAATCCATACAGACCACGGGAATCAATCTATATATATAATTCTCTTCATGGGACCATGCCAGGCAAGTAAGCTTCAAAAATATGTGCAACCGAGCATGACGAATGACCCTCGCTCGGGTCAACTAAACACAGTTAACGTTTGGCAAGCAAAGGTAGTGGTGGAGTGGGGCATGTCTTGAGAGCAGTAATGTTTTTTTACATTCACTTTTGATGTTCCTGCTCAGTGTGTACAGTACTTCGTAGTGTATTGGTTATTACATCCGCCTGACATGCTGACGGTCTTAGGTTCAAGCCCAAGCGGCAACATGTTTTTTTTATTTTTAAAAATGCTAATGCCTGGTCTTTTCCCCCCTTTCTTAGCAAACATAAACACCGCTTCGCATGTCACGGAAAAAAGCTTAGTTCAATGTTATATCAATTCCTTCACCAGGTACCTGTCTGTTTCTTTTGGTCGCATATTTGGTGCATGGACGAAGTTGTTGCTCTCCAACTTGGCTTCATGGCTGTAATATTTGTTTATATATTGTGGCGATGTCCGAAATACTTATCAAAAATTCTTCGGTGGTCCCCCAATGTTCACTCGCGGGGACTTCCCATTTGTTCGTGCTACTGTTTTTGTCCGTTCTCCCCCTCCCCTTTTTTTCTTGCCTGTTCTTTCCCCCCCTTTCTTAGCGTACATAAACACCACCTCTCCAGGCATGCGTAATAGTGTGTACCCTTAGGAGTGTGTACCTCAGTCGCTCAAGCTCAAGCAGTGTCCTCAGTCGCTTTGTTATCTTCTACAGTCGTCTGAGCCACGTTGCCTTTCCATTGTTCTCTTCGTTTGTCCCAGAAGCTTTGTTTTGATTTTTCCCCTTCGTATTGCCATTCGTTTCCTAACCATGGCTACCGCTTTACATATATTTCGTGGAGTCAACGGGTAAAGACCGAAATTCCTGCATCAGGTAACTGTTTATTTCTATCTGTCGCATATTTCTGGAAAAATGTCATCGACGAAACTGTTGCTCTCGAACTTCGCAAGATGGCTGTAAGCTTTGTTTGCGAACATTGGGATAACTATGGCGACGCCCTGTCCGTTGTTCTTACTCACGGAAGCACAATCATACACCCAGCTCGACAATACGCTGCGTACATGAATACTTCCGGTGTTTATGGTGGCGAGGCTGAAATTGTGGCGATGTCTCAAATACTTCCCGCTACTATCACTATTCACTTCCGAGAACGTCCGCATGACCCTCCTCGAGTTTACAATCCGGGTCAACGTCTCTCCATATCCCTGCTATTTCGCGGGCCTTTGGATCATGGCCATTATGAAGTTCTCTTGCCTGTCACAAACACACGTGATGACCTTCTGGTGCCATCTGTTGATAACGTCGGCAAGTGCGCCAACATTAAACACCCATGTGATCTCCACACTGATCTGACTTCACCTTCCCACTCTCCTGGACTGATGAACATTTACAAACGCCGGAATTTCATTGCAACATTTGCTCTAAATAGTTCACACAAAAATATAATCTCAATGCACATTTAAAAAAACACCCCTGTGAACAAATGCATTCCATAGAGGACTTTAAATGCACCATTTGATCCAAAACCCTCCGACTCCAGAGATATCTCAACGCACATTTAAAAAGACACTCCAGTGAACAAACGCATCCCACAGAGGACTTTAAATGCACCATTTGTTCCAAAACCTTCCGCCTCCAGAGATATCTCAACGCACATTTAAAAACACACTCCACTGAACGAATGACGCAATGTGACCATTGCCAGCAATGCTTCAACACAATTTGCACTCTCAAGAAGCACTTACAAACTAAACATGTACATGTAGAAACACATTCAACAACATTTCTTTGCAGCATTTGCGACAAACAGTTTCACGCACACAGAAATCTTACTAACCATTTGAAAACACATGCCCTGACGAAATCCTTCCAGTGTCAATACAGCACTGAATCGTTCACAACATCATCTCTTCTCAACAAACATACAAAAACACACCGCCATGACACATTCTTTGAGTGTGTACATTGCAAACGTTCTTTCAAACAGTGCCATCTTCTCGCAAACCACATGCACATTCATCGCCTTCAACTTTCCGCTGCGTTTCAAGAACACACTGCCATTCCCATCGAGGAACACAACATTGGACTACCTACCGCACTATGTACTTCTTGCAATGCTCTTCATTGGCCATCAGAGGTAAACAAATCAGGACATTATACTAAGTGTTGTCGTTACGGCAAAGTGTCTTTGCCACCGCTATCCCAAACTCCTCTTTTATTACAAAACCTCTTGAGTGGCAAGAATCCGCTGTCCCGACATTTCTGTGATCATATCAGGGAATACAACTCTGCTTTAGCTTTCGCATCAATGGGCGCCCACATCGCTCAACCACCTGGCCATGGACCGTATGCTTTCCGAATCCACGATCAAATTTATCATCAAGTCTCTCCATTGTATACCAATCCTAACACGCCCCCTCGATACGGTCAACTATATATCTTCGATTCTGCTGAGGCTACCACTCAACGTTTGCAAAACGATTGTAACAGTGCTTGCAGTGATATGTTGTTCTTGCAACTAGACAAAATGTTACGACAGGTTAACCCCTTCGCTAAATCCTACATGCATATGCACGAAATTATCACTCATAATAACCCTGTTGCTGCTGTACGAATGGTGTTCATGGAAAATCCAACTCTGGATATGAGAAGGTATAACGCGCCATCTTGTCAAACTGATGTTGCTGCTATCTTTGTAGGGGAAGACGGGGAACCTCCTGCACAACGCGATATTTGCATATACCCAAGAGTAGATGCTTGCAAGCGTATCTCTGTACTCAATATGAACTGTGACCCCATGGTTTATCCACTACTATTCCCTTACGGAGATTTAGGATGGCACATACAATTTACCCATGTTGAAGAAAAGCAAACCGCGAACAGAACCCGAGTCACAGAACTCCAATTTTATGCTTACAGGCTTGCCATGCCATCTGCATTCAGCATCTTGCATTCCAGCGGCAAACTCTTCCAGCAATATGTCGTAGACGCATATGTCAGAACAGAAGGCGCACGTTTACATTACCTACGCTCCCATCAACAAGATTTGCGCGTAGAACAATACAGGGGACTGATGGATGCTATCGCTGCGAAAGCACAAGACAATAAGCTTCGCCCTGGACAATTGATCATTCTTCCCTCTACGATTCAAGGCAGTCCACGGTACATGCAACAGAACTACCAAGACGCGAAGGCAATTGTCCTCAAATGTGGAAAGCCTGACTTATTCCTAACATTCTCCTGCAATCGTGCTTGGCCGGAAATCTCTAACGCCATTTCCCATCATGAGCGCCCAGAACACAGACCTGATGTCGTTGCCCGAAACTTTCATATCAAACTTCGGGAGTTCATAACTGACATTCTGGAGAGGAATATTTTCGGCAATGTAGTCGCATACATTTTCGTCATTGAGTTCCAAAAACGAGGCTTGCCTCATTGCCATATGTTACTGACACTTGATTCACAGTGCAAAATAAGGACCAAAGATGACATAGACAAATCTGTCTGCGCTGAGCTTCCAAATCCCGAAATACACCCTCGACTTTTCCAAATTGTCACTAAATGCATGGTACATGGTCCGTGTGGCACGCTCAATGCCAACTCACCTTGCATGAAAGACGGCAAGTGCACCAAAAATTTCCCAAAGGACTTCAACGCCGAGACACAAGAAAACACACAAGGGTACCCCATATACCGCCGAAGACAGGGCACAACTGCCATTGTTGGCAAATACGACATCGATAATCGTTGGATAGTACCTTACAATCCCTGGCTTTTTTCAGAAATTCAATGCTCACATTAACGTTGAAGTGTGCGCGTCCATTCAATGTATCAAGTATCTATATAAGTATGTCTACAAAGGACACGACGCTGCATCCATTGCACTTCAGAAGGAGCCAGCCGATGGTGTTTTCCAACATGACGAAATACAAAATTTCCTTGATGGTAGGTATGTTAGTCCTCCTGAGGCTATGTGGCGTTTGAACGAGTACAGTCTTTCAGACAAAATCGCACGTTATTACACGATTACCAGTTCATTTGCCAGAACAACAAGTCGTCTTCTTTCATGAGGGTCACGAAGAACGAGCGCTACAAAGACAGGCCAACAAAAGCACCATGCTCTTAGCTTGGTTTGAAGCCAACAAGACCGATCCTAAAGCTGTGGAGTTACATTACACTGATGTTCCACAACATTACACATTCCAACAATCCTCTGGAAAATGGCAAAAGAGAATTAGGGGAGGCACAAAAGTGATCGGTAGAATGCCTGTTGTTGCCATTAACGACACCGAACGTTATTACCCCAGGCTTCTCCTTACCCGTTCCGTAGGCGTCACAAGTTTCAACCTTCTACGAACTGTCAACGGCGTGGAATGTAACACTTTCAAAGAGGCGTGCCAACAATTGGGTCTTCTTAAAGACGACAAGATATGGCATGATACTCTTACAGAGGCATATCAGATACAAATGCCACCGTTCTTGCGACAACTTTTCGTTTTCGTCTGTGTCGTCGGCGAACCACATAACGTTCCACACCTTTGGGACACGCATAAACTCTCCCTTTCTGAGGACTTTCTCAGAACATATTCCACACGCACCGCTTGCATGTATGCTCTCGCAGAAATAAATGACATGCTCCAACCACATGGCCTCAACCTGCACAAATTACACCTACCCCTCACTGACATTCTTCCAATGTGTCATCTATCTTCCGTCTTCGACGCTCAGGCTGAACACTCCCACGCTATGGAACACTACGACAAAACTCAACACAGAACAAAAGCACGCTGTTGACACTGTTTTGGACGCTGCATACAACGACTCCCATCCGCTACAAACCTGCTTCTTCTTAGATGGTCCCGCAGGAACAGGGAAAACCTTTGTCTACAAAACCCTGATTCGTACAATCAGAGCTAGGGGAGACAATCCTATAACCGTTGCATCAACAGGAATAGCAGCAACATTGTTACCGGGTGGACGTACTGCACATTCGGTGTTTAAAATACCGTTGAAGCTCACTACTACTTCAACATGCAATATCAAACCTAACTCGCAACACGCGCAACATATTCTGCAATCCAAATTGAT
Organism: Ampullaceana balthica; assembly: GCA_944989445.1. Lineage (NCBI taxonomy): Eukaryota > Metazoa > Mollusca > Gastropoda > Lymnaeidae > Ampullaceana > Ampullaceana balthica. The sequence continues at coordinate 301,246 of CALYLW010001449.1, forward strand.
TATATGGGACGAGGCGCCAATGACACATGCATACGCATTCCAGGCAGTTGACAGGTTGTTACGTGATCTCACAGGTGAGACGCGCCCATTTGGAGGGAAAACAATACTAATGGGTGGAGATTTCCGACAAATACTCCCCGTTATTATGCGTGGCTCCCGAGCACTCACTGTCGCCAGTTGCATTAACAAGCAATCTTTGTGGCGTCATATGCATGTACTTACACTGACGAAAAATATGAGAGCTCTTCCTGATGAACAACATTTCGCAAAATGGCTTCTCGATGTTGGAGACGGGACAAATGGAACTCCTGTAACATTACCTTCACATTGTTTTCCTGTTCATTCTGATCCCGTTCAACAACTATATGGTGACCTCGACTTCTCAACTGTCACTTCGGAGCAACTCAGTACGCGAGCTATATTAAGTGTCATGAACGAAGACTCCCTGCACCTGAATGAACAAGTATTGAAACGTATCCCAACCGACGAAGTAACTTTCACCAGCGTTGACTCCATCGTCACAGATGATTCCCGCAGATCAACTTTCATTCCCCGAAGAATTTCTGAACAGTCTTACCCCTACTGGCATGCCTCCGCATAAAATGAAAATTAAAATTGGTTCAGTGGTCATGCTTCTTAGAAACCTCATGCCAGCAAGAGGTCTCTGTAATGGCACTAGACTGACTGTTACCAGCATTCACCTCAACGTACTGGAGTGTAAAACTATCGCAGCTGCTACCTCACAAACTGTCCTTATTCCCCGGATATCCCTGACTCCATCAGATTCAAATTTGCCTTTTACCTTTACGCGCAGACAATTCCCTGTGAGACTAGCCTTTGCCATGACAATAAATAAAGCACAGGGCCAAACGTTCAAAAAGATATGCCTGTATCTTCCAAAACCTGTTTTCAGTCATGGACAATTGTATGTTGCTCTCTCCAGAGTTCCTTCTTTTCATTCACTCACAGTCGTTTGCCCAAACCCACCCCATTTGGCCAACTGTGTCTTTCAGGAAGTCTTCACCCGTCACTAAATCATTAGCGGCGTATGCTACGCCGCGGGTCAGCTAGTACATTATAGTTATCTATATTTATAATTCTCTTCGACGCCCAACCATTCGTGGTCGGACCATGCGAGGCAAGCAAGCTGCAAGTATGAGCAACAGAGCATGACGAATGACCCTAGCTTGGACTTGGGTCGACCGATGTATCGAGACCAACAATGGTCATTGGGTTTCACATGCATTGTTCCTTCACAGAAAACTTGAGATTCGTAGTGTACTTGTTATCACGTCCGCCTCATATGGGGAAGGTCCTGGGTTCAATCCCCAGCGGAAACATTTTTTGTTTTTTTTAATTTTTAAAAAAATGTCTGTTTGTGCCAGTTCCTCTACCGCTTTATTGCCAACTAAGTGTGAATAATTTCTGAAAGACACAGTTGTCAAAATGGGGTGGGGGGGTTTGGGCAAACAACTGGGAGTGAATGAAAACAAGGAACTCTGCAGAGACCCGCGGTATAGCATACGCCGCAGACTTGCTCATCATAGACAGTGCAAAGAACGGTGTGGGGGATGAGATGTAATCGGACAATAAAAATGCCATGTGGTCGGATAAAAGTACGTACATTCTCTCTGCCCCACTTCCCTTTATTTACCTTGCCCATAAGTCATGCCAACTCACGTTGTCATGTGGTCGTCACTTAGTCTAGCCCCCGTAACATGTCATTATGTAACATGTGCCAGTCAACAAACAGTCCCTGGTCTCGGTAGACTTCTCTTAATCGCTCCACCCCAATCAAAGTCGCGATGTAATCGGACAATAATTAAACAACCCCTAAAAACAAAGTTTTTGACTATAAATCCCTTATATATGAGACATAACTAAAATTATTGATTATGTGCAATATAATATGCTGAAAAACAGGAGGATGTGGTCATAGATGTATGAAGAACAAACGATTATGTATTTCAAAATGTCATAAAAGTTAATCCTGTTGTAATAGGTGAGAACAGAAATAAATTGTTTACTATACTTATTAAGTTTCACTTTTGTAACTGGTTTTTATTATTTGTAACTAACAATCAATGTTAAGTATGAAATATTACTAGTCAACCTTCAATCTGCTCATGACTGCTTCGGGCTTTGGCCAATCGACCCTAGCCATTTTGCGAACTGGCCGGCCACTTTGCGAATTGGCCGATTTCGGGCTTTGACCGTAATATATATATTATATTTGTCTTAAAGATGCAACAATTAAAACTCTTATAATGTTATGTTATTAAACATACCACTTATTATTTTATCAGGGATCTGGGTGCATTTTATGTTTCGTCAATTTAAAGAAGGTTTGTTTGAATGAATAAATGGTTAATTTTAAATGATAAATTGTCAGTCATATATTTTTAAAAAGTGTTTCGTTTATTGTCATATATTTCATATCCAGACATGTTTTTATACTACTGTGTGTTGGGATGTTATCTTAAATGATTCATATCTTGAGATATTTAGGATTGGAGTGTGACATATTGTTTTAAGTATTTAATTTACAAAGAAAATAAGAAATTTATTAAAAGTACATTTAAACGAGTGGATGAAACACATTTTGGGGGTTTTGTTTTAAATTATGTATATTATCTTGACATGTTAGCGTAACTATTTTTAGGATGGTGTGCACTTGATAAAGTTAACATAGACTCATTCATGAAAACTTCTTGTTATTTGACTTAGTGCAGGTTCACTGACAAAACGGCCCCGACAAATAGGCTCAGACATAACGGCCCCAACGAAACGGCCGTGGACTAATAGATGGACTAATAGTAAAAAATACAATGAAATATTATATTCGTATTTTTACTCACCGCTTCAGTGTCAGGTTAAGCTCACAAGATACAAGAATAATGACAACACAAGAATTAATTTAATAGACTTTATTCGATATGGTACCAAGTCACAGTTGTTTGTTGACAAGAAATAATATAATAACGTCAAAAGAAATAATTTTACAATTTTAACATTTCCAGGTTGAAAATGTTGACAAAATCTTAAAATGCAAAAAAAAATGTTAAAATTGTAATTTTTGTTTACAAAAGTAAACAATTTGTCTGGGGCCGATTTGTCCGGGGCCGATTTGTCCGGGGCCGTTTTGACGGGTGACCCTTATTGTATAACGGGCATACGAAGAATCTCAATGTTTCATTGTCATTTTACCTTTAAATCCACTTGGAAAAAACATAAAAAGGTACTATTTGATTAATATGATGTGCTTATTTTTTTAAAAATTAACATTGAATAATGTACAATAAGAAATCAATTTACAATGTTAGGGGTTTACTAACAGTAACTATTTTTAGTCTAAAAACAACAGGGATTTTTTTAAAATAAATAAATTGGCTTTGTATTGTCATATCTGACGTGCATTTAAGTTGTATTTTCTGACAGGGGCGCACTAAAAAGCTCCGGTATTGATATATTTAATGTTACGTTGCAGGTGAGACAAATTAGGTAGGAAAATTAATAAGCAGACAGTGATGACTGTCTTACTTGATGTAAATGTTAATTTACAAATCGATGAGACATGATATTGTGGAGGACCTGGGTTGAAATAATTGAGAACCTTGGTTTAAATGTTTGAGAGGGGAGCGGACGGTGGGTAGGCGACGTGCCTGGAGTGTAATGATGCGCTCAGACAATTACCGGAAATGAAAGTATTCCGGCCTCTCTCTTCCCCCCCCCACCCCCAGGTACGGGATGTTGGGTGGTCAAATGCGCATAAATCGTATCAATGAATTCTGAGTCGGACGTGGGACGTGGGAAAACGCCTATGCGCTCACGCCCGGCGACCACGCCGATGTATCAATGAACTCTGAATGGACCACGGAACGTGAGGAATACACCTAACACCTCACGTCTGGTTGATTGGATCAGCTATTAAGGGGCGTTGGTTGTAAGGAAGACAACAGTTATTTATCATTGTGACTTGTAAAGAAAGTCACGGATAAAACCGGGAAAGAATTCGTGGGGGGAAATTAAGGGTCGAAGGTTAATAGATAAAACTTTGACACCTCGAGGGAAACCGAGGATATAAGGGAGAGTTTAGAGTGTTTAGGGGAGAACAACCCACCCCGGGGTAACAGAACAGGTTAGGGACATGTAGAGACCAGGACAGAGAGTAGCCCACCACAGAGGAAACGACAGGCAGTGAGAGAGAGTCGTAGAGATAGAGAGCAGATGTAACCAGAAGTTATGGCTAATAAAGAGAAGAACTGTTAGCATTAAAGCTGCCTTTGTTTTGAGTATGCGAGTTGAAGAGTCAGTCAAGAAGTACGACGAAGGAGCTTTACAATGGTGGCAGCGGTGGGATTTGACCTTACAACGCCTCCGAAGAGAAGATAGTAGCCTTACTTACAACGTCTCGAGGATAATTGAAGAATTATAATTGTTCACGTTCCGGATAGAAGGCATTTTTTTTTGTGGTAAACTATTCGGCATATAAGAACAATGATGGCGCTGCTGGAAGATGTTTTTGACAAACTTATCGCCTATGATGGATCATCGCCGTGGCAAATGTATATTTTTGAGTTCGAATCGGTGGCCAAAGAGTTGCAGTGGAGTGAAGAAGACAAACTTCATTACCTAATAATTGCATTAGAGGATGAGGCGGCAGAGTATGCCTGTTGTTGCTTAAATGAAGAGGCAAGAGACAATTACGAGACACTACAAGGTGCCATGGCGTCGAGGTTTAATGACTCTAACTTTCCGGCCCACATGACAAGAGAGGAGAACAAGCCAGCGACTCCGAGAGTTGAAGAATCGAGCCGTGAGAAGATAGCAGAAGAGAGCCGGGAGGAGATAGCAGAAGAGAGTCGGGAGGAGATACCAGAAGAGAGCCAGGAGGAGATAGCAGAAGTGAGCCGGGAGGAGATAGCAGTAGAGAGCCAGGAGGCGATAGCAGAAGAGAGCCGGGAGGAGATAGCAGAAGAGAGCCGGGAGGAGATAGAAGAAGAGCCTCCGAGAGTTGAAGAATCGAGACGGGAGGGTGAGATTCCAATAACCACAACCAATGTCCAGTTACCAACTGCAACAATGGTAACTCAACTTGCCGTAACACCACTTGCCATTTCGCCTGATATGTCAACTTCATGTCCCACTGGCTTCGCTAAAAGCCATGTGGAGACGACTGGGGTCACAAGGGAAGCCATACAAGTGCCGGGTCATGATCAAACGTCTTGCTTGAGTGATCAGACGATTGAGAAAAGACAGTGTTTCCATTGTGACGGGATTGGGCACCTTGCTCGTAACTGTTTTGTTGGAGAATTGGGAAGAAAATCACCCAGACAGCTACAGCTAAACAGCGGTGTTCATTCTAATTCTGTGGATTTATTAGTTAGTGTGTCTAGTTGTACAGCAGTGACTGTGAATTCGGAGGACAAGGTCGGTGAAATTTCACCACAGTGGCCAACATTTCAGCAGCGGCCACTTGAGAATCTACAGACCCAATTCGGGCCAATTCCTCAAATTGTTTGGGTGAGTAACGTAAATTTAGAAACTTGTGGTGATTCTTTTAATGAGAGGAACAGGGGCCATTCCCTAATTTTTCCCCACGTGGGAGAAAATCCGGCGACATGGAACAAACGACCAGGCTCCAGTAAAGGCCAAATGACACGGGTCACTTCGGGGCAGAACACCCTAGTACTCTGTCTGTCACCGCAGACAAAGATAAGAAAAGTGGACAATACGTTGGGCAACTCGCCTGCGCCGCCGAATCGTCCAGCTGTCAAATACAAAAGAGGGACAATCCAAAAGAAGCGAAAGAATGGTGACGGCATTTCATCAGCAGAGAACCGCTCAATTCATTTGGGGAACAAGGTCCTGCTGTCCGACTTTGTAACGCATAAAAAAAAACATTATACGAGAACATTTATTGAGACTCCTTGTCTACCAGAAGTCTACATGGGCCTGGGAAGGCAGTCAGCGGGCTATGGCTGCTTAAGTTAAACTGAATTTGATTGGTTGTTTTTCTGTTTATAAAGATTTTCGTAATGTAATTCTTCTTTTGTAGTATGTAACATGCTGGTGTTTAAACATGCTGTGGTTCAATTTTTTTGTTTTGCATGTCGATTTTTAAATTTTATTATGATGAATTAAGGGCGTACAACATTGTTATAATTTGTTCATTTGTTGTGTATGTCAATTTATAAACGTATTATGAGCAGGTGGATGTTTTCAACTACTGATGACGTACGGGTGTACACGTGTTATAGAAACATTTTTTTTTGTGTGTGATTCATTACTCGTGTGTGAATTTTTAATGTGTTATGAGCAGGTTATGTAGCTTGTAACATGCTTACAATCTGATGAATTAGGTGCTTACATTGACCTACTTGTGTTTTGGTAACATTGCTCCTTGAAACTATTTTGGAATTATATTTATGATGCATAAATTTATTTTAACGGAAGATGACTATGATTTCTTACTATGTTTAGACTGAAGATGATATGCTTAATCAATTCCTTACCATATATTGGTTTCATAATCATTTGTTTTTATACTATATTGACATTACACATTGATTTTTTTTTCTCTTTTCATATTTTCCTAACTATGGTTACAGTCTTAATGCTAACTGCTTACTGTTCAATGTACCTTGTTTTAATTAATGGTAGTTGTGTATGAGAGTTGAACTGCCAGGTATCTGACACAAATTGACAAACTGATTACACACTAGATTTGACAGACGTGTAGAGGTTGACATAGAAGTGCAGGTGTAGGATAATAATGGTTGAGTATATGGGAGTTCAGTTGTTGCGGTACACACAATTTAGCGTCATTGTTAATTCGTATTTGAATAGTGCTGAGGGTCTTAGTCACTCAAAGCCATTTGAAGACAATTAAACATAACGCGGAGATGTTACGAAATGTCGGGACGACATTGTTTTGTAAACAGGGTGTATTGTGGAGGACCTGGGTTGAAATAATTGAGAACCTTGGTTTAAATGTTTGAGAGGGGAGCGGACGGTGGGTAGGCGACGTGCCTGGAGTGTAATGATGCGCTCAGACAATTACCGGAAATGAAAGTATTCCGGCCTCTCTCTTCCCCCCCCCCACCCCCAGGTACGGGATGTTGGGTGGTCAAATGCGCATAAATCGTATCAATGAATTCTGAGTCGGACGTGGGACGTGGGAAAACGCCTATGCGCTCACGCCCGGCGACCACGCCGATGTATCAATGAACTCTGAATGGACCACGGAACGTGAGGAATACACCTAACACCTCACGTCTGGTTGATTGGATCAGCTATTAAGGGGCGTTGGTTGTAAGGAAGACAACAGTTATTTATCATTGTGACTTGTAAAGAAAGTCACGGATAAAACCGGGAAAGAATTCGTGGGGGGAAATTAAGGGTCGAAGGTTAATAGATAAAACTTTGACACCTCGAGGGAAACCGAGGATATAAGGGAGAGTTTAGAGTGTTTAGGGGAGAACAACCCACCCCGGGGTAACAGAACAGGTTAGGGACATGTAGAGACCAGGACAGAGAGTAGCCCACCACAGAGGAAACGACAGGCAGTGAGAGAGAGTCGTAGAGATAGAGAGCAGATGTAACCAGAAGTTATGGCTAATAAAGAGAAGAACTGTTAGCATTAAAGCTGCCTTTGTTTTGAGTATGCGAGTTGAAGAGTCAGTCAAGAAGTACGACGAAGGAGCTTTACAATATTATGTTTTGTACTTCTTAAATGTTATAGTTTATTTTAATTTAATTATATATATAAATACTATTTTGGAGGAAAAAATACTTTTTAAAAATAAATCATTTTTGTGAAATTATAGAAACTATGAAATGTATATATTGACTACGATTTTTTATATATATTGTTGTCTAAATGTGTTAAACAAGCAATCAATATCTACCAAAGTAATCTCCTATTTACGTTAGTGGCGCGCCACTTGACTTCGTTCCCTTATTTTGAGGAATATTGTGAGTTAGATTGAAAGGAATTATTGACTTTAGTTCATTTATATCGAACTAGACGCCCCGTGGCGTAGCATACGCAGCAGACTTGCTCATGGAGAGTACTTTTACCCCTTTATTGCAAATTTTTAGGGCGCCCAGGTCGCCGACCTTTTTCAAAAGCCCAACTAACTTGTCATTGTTTGATCAATGCGAAATATTAAACTTTCTGAAATATACACAAAGTATTTTATAATAGGGGTTGTAGGGCGCCTATGGCGCTCCCTTTGTTTTTTTATGTTATAATTAACCATCATGAAATCCTCTTTTTAAATCCTTTATATTAACTCGTGGTGTCTGCGGCGGACCTTGCTTGCTTGCTTGCTTGCTTGCTTGTCGCCAAAACTTTTGATCGATTTTTAACCCACTTGCTCGCAAGATAGCGAGCTGAAATTTTGCAGGTAGTTTCGTACCGATGATAAAAACAACGTATAAAAATTTCAGATCGATCGCATGTACCGTAATTAAATTATTGATTTTTTAGATTATTTTATTTATTCCTATGTATCATGCTATTTTTTGAGATAGAGCGTCGCGGTGCGTATTATATTGAACAACCTTTCTGTCGCGCAACAAGGTGCGTATTTTATTGACAGCTCTTTTTATAAACATATTTCTGATCGGTGCGCATTATATTAAACATGTTTTACGACTCAACTGCAATTTTGTATTTCTGGATGGTCTGGCGCTGCGTATTATAATAAACATTCTTTTAGTTACTTCTCGTACATAAAGGATTTATAGTAAAAAACTTGGTTTTTTACGGGTTTTTCTTATTAAATCCTTTATATTAACTCGTGGTGTCTGCGGCTGACCGACCTTGCTTGCTTGCTTGTCGCCAAAACTTTTGATCGATTTTTAACCCACTTGCTCGCAAGATAGCGAGCTGACATTTTGCAGGCAGTTTCGTACCGATGATAAAAACAATGTATCAAAATTTCAGATCGATCGCATGTACCGTCATTAAATTATTGATTTTTTAGATTATTTTATTTATTCCTATGTATCATGCTATTTTTTGAGATAGAGCGTCGCGGTGCGTATTATATTGAACAACCTTTCTGTCGCGCAATAAGGTGCGTATTTTACTGACAAACACTTTTTATAAGCCTATTCCTGATCGGTGCGCATTATATTAAACACGTTTTACGACACAACTGCAATTTTGTATTTCTGGATGGTCTTGCGCTGCGTGTTATAATGAACATTCTTTTAGTTACGTCTCATACGTAAAGGATTTATAGTAAAAAACTTGGTTTTTTACGGGTTGTTTTTATTAAATCCTTTATATTAACTCGTGGTGTCTGCGGCGGACCTTGCTTGCTTGCTTGCTTGTCGCCAAAACTTTTGATCGATTTTTAACCCACTTGCTCGCAAGATAGCGAGCTGAAATTTTGCAGGCAGTTTCGTACCGATGATAAAAACAATGTATCAAAATTTCAGATCGATCGCATGTACCGTAATTAAATTATTGATTTTTTAGATTATTTTATTTATTCCTATGTATCATGCTATTTTTTGAGATAGAGCGTCGCGGTGCGTATTATATTGAACAACCTTTCTGTCGCGCAATAAGGTGCGTATTTTATTGACAGCTCTTTTTATAAACATATTCCTGATCGGTGCGCATTATATTAAACACGTTTTACGACACAACTGCAATTTTGTATTTCTGGATGGTCTGGCGCTGCGTATTATAATGAACATTCTTTTAATTACTTCTCGTACATAAAGGATTTATAGTCAAAAACTTGGTTTTTTACGGGTTTTTCTTATTAAATCCTTTATATTAACTCGTGGTGTCTGCGGCGGACCGCTGCTTGCTTGCTTGCTTGTCGCCAAAACTTTTGATCGATTTTTAACCCACTTGCTCGCAAGATAGCGAGCTGAAATTTTGCAGGCAGTTTCGTACCGATGATAAAAACAATGTATCAAAATTTCAGATCGATCGCATGTACCGTAATTAAATTATTGATTTTTTAGATTATTTTATTTATTCCTATGTATCATGCTATTTTTTGAGATAGAGCGTCGCGGTGCGTATTATATTGAACAACCTTTCTGTCGCGCAATAAGGTGCGTATTTTATTGACAGCTCTTTTTATAAACATATTTCCTGATCGGTGCGCATTATATTAAACATGTTTTACGACACAACTGCAATTTTGTATTTCTGGATGGTCTGGCGCTGCGTATTATAATGAACATTCTTTTAGTTACTTCTCGTACATAAAGGATTTATAGTCAAAAAACTTGGTTTTTTACGGGTTTTTCTTATTAAATCCTTTATATTAACTCGTGGTGTCTGCGGCGGACCGACCTTGCTTGCTTGCTTGTCGCCAAAACTTTTGATCGATTTTTAACCCACTTGCTCGCAAGATAGCGAGCTGAAATTTTGCAGGCAGTTTCGTACCGATGATAAAAACAATGTATCAAAATTTCAGATCGATCGCATGTACCGTAATTAAATTATTGATTTTTTAGATTATTTTATTTATTCCTATGTATCATGCTATTTTTTGAGATAGAGCGTCGCGGTGCGTATTATATTGAACAACCTTTCTGTCGCGCAATAAGGTGCGTATTTTACTGACAACTCTTTTTATAAACATATTCCTGATCGGTGCGCATTATATTAAACACGTTTTACGACACAACTGCAATTTTGTATTTCTGGATGGTCTTGCGCTGCGTGTTATAATGAACATTCTTTTAGTTACGTCTCATACGTAAAGGATTTATAGTAAAAAACTTGGTTTTTTACGGGTTGTTTTTATTAAATCCTTTATATTAACTCGTGGTGTCTGCGGCGGACCTTGCTTGCTTGCTTGCTTGTCGCCAAAACTTTTGATCGATTTTTAACCCACTTGCTCGCAAGATAGCGAGCTGAAATTTTGCAGGCAGTTTCGTACCGATGATAAAAACAATGTATCAAAATTTCAGATCGATCGCATGTACCGTAATTAAATTTATTGATTTTTTAGATTATTTTATTTATTCCTATGTATCATGCTATTTTTTGAGATAGAGCGTCGCGGTGCGTATTATATTGAACAACCTTTCTGTCGCGCAATAAGGTGCGTATTTTATTGACAGCTCTTTTTATAAACATATTCCTGATCGGTGCGCATTATATTAAACACGTTTTACGACACAACTGCAATTTTGTATTTCTGGATGGTCTGGCGCTGCGTATTATAATGAACATTCTTTTAATTACTTCTCGTACATAAAGGATTTATAGTCAAAAACTTGGTTTTTTACGGGTTTTTCTTATTAAATCCTTTATATTAACTCGTGGTGTCTGCGGCCGACCGACCGACCTTGCTTGCTTGCTTGTCGCCAAAACTTTTGATCGATTTTTAACCCACTTGCTCGCAAGATAGCGAACTGAAATTTTGCAGGCAGTTTCATACCGATGATAAAAACAATGTATCAAAATTTCAGATCGATCGCATGTACCGTAATTAAATTATTGATTTTTTAGATTATTTTATTTATTCCTATGTATCATGCTATTTTTTTAGATAGAGCGTCGCGGTGCGTATTATATTGAACAACCTTTCTGTCGCGCAATAAGGTGCGTATTTTATTGACAGCTCTTTTTATAAACATATTCCTGATCGGTGCGCATTATATTAAACATGTTTTACGACACAACTGCAATTTTGTATTTCTGGATGGTCTGGCGCTGCGTATTATAATGAACATTCTTTTAATTACTTCTCGTACATAAAGGATTTATAGTCAAAAACTTGGTTTTTTACGGGTTTTTCTTATTACATTGTTCCCTTTTTACAAAATTAAAATATCAGCGAAAACAATGACGTCATATAATAATTTTTTTTTACAGCGCATATTTAATTTGCACACCTTTTGATGCATTGGTGCCGTAATTTGCTGCGCTGCCTTCTAAAATTAGTATCTGTTGCACATGCAGCTTCTTGTTGCCTCGCAGGGTTCGACCACGAAGAAAATTATATATATATAGATTTAAAATATTTATTAAAATTAGTAATTTGCTGTAAAAGAGAAAGTTTAATTAATGATTTACCTTGAATTTGTTGATAGCATTAATAAATACGTAGTGATAATTTTATGATTAGTTTAAAACTGAACTATTTCGATTCCCTTATACCAACTGTTGCCAAACTGCGGCTCGCGAGCCGCATGCGGATCTTCTGTGTTTACTTTGCGGCTCGCGAACAAATGATCAAATTAAATTTTTTTGTTTGAAATAATGTATATGCTGTGAAATACGTTTAACATGAAAACGCTTAAGAAGAAATATCTGTCAACGGGAAATAAAATACGGTCCCAAAAAAATACAAAGTATTTTGATACACCTTTTTCCCCCTTAACATGAACTAAAAATCTATTAACACTAAAAGATTTAGGTTCTTTGAATAAATCAAGGTAAACACGACCACACCCCAGATAATTAAAAGAGGTTGGTGTTTAGTGTTATTAATAATAACACCACTGCTTTTATTTTATTACAGGACGCTAACTTCGTTTTGAAATACACCATATTTTTGAGTTACCCCCCACCATACTTAAAAAACACATTATCTATTATTGGGTTTTAACAACTGTAATATTCAGTCATTCATTGATTCTAACTGTAAAAAAAAATAAATGAACCTTTTTTTTTAATAAAAATCTGAACAGAAACACAGGGTTGAAAATATTTTGGGCTTATTTAAATTTTAAAAGTTAAAGGGAGAGATTAGTTCGTAAGTGGTTGGTGATGTAAACAGTTAAATTTCTTGTTCCCGTTTCGATAAAAAATCCACAAAATATGGCAACAAGTTGCAGGAAATTAAAATATAAAGAAGAAAATAGAAGCTTTCTAGCAGAATGCGAAGATGATTTTGCATTTATTGATAAAGAAGGTTCGCTGGTCCGTGTGCAAAGTAAACAAAAAAATCGTGTTACAAAATTTTGCTGCGTGGTAGTTCTAAACTGCTGCGCGGCGTATGTCAGATATCTGCGCAGCCACGCTGCTGAAAGGGAACATCGTTTGGAATGGGAGTGATACATTTTTTAATGTGGCTCTCAAATTTTTTGAATATTAATAAAATGGCTCTCAGTTACTTTAGATCTGGCCACCACTGCCTTATACATTTGCACGAGACCAAACTAAAACATTTCTGAATATTTCATCTCATAACCTTTTGGTCTCATGTTTATAGTGGCAGATAGTGCCTGTTATGCATTCCTGTAATAGTACTATATGATGTTGAACTTATTAAAATATGTCTGTGGGTTACTCTTTGTGTTTAGTTAATTTATATTTTATGAATATTGAATATACAACTATACTATTTTAACTCAGATTTCTTTTCAATGTTATTGATACATACACAAGACAACTTTTGGATCTCTAAAGAAGTGGGGAAATAATTTTTTATTGTAATTGCCTTGTAATATAAGACGTGCAACAAAAGTGTTCTTCCGTGTGGGTCGCACCACAAAGCACCAGTGCTGACGTATTAAATATGCAATTGAACTTGAAAATCTTAGTTGAGACGATTAATGATAGCATCTTAACTTTAACACTGTGTTAAGCTATAATTTAAAATTCTATGAGACCAAGGATTAAAATGTGTGATACTTAATTGTGTCTTTGTATGAAGCTTTACAAATTTATTGAAACACAATTTTTGAAAATTGAAACACATTTTTATTTGCTATTAATTTATTTTTTATAAAACTAATAAATGTATATATTTCATTAAATCGATATGCCCATCTACATATTGTATCCTACGCATCCTTCCTACATTATACTGACTATATTTTATTCTAGTGGCACGCCACTTGCACTCGATCCCTATAATAAGGGATACAATGTCAATGAAAAAGTATGAAAATTCTACCCCGATAAACTTTTATTCAATTTCTTAAACTGATTGCATGGTCCTTAGTATAGTAATTTGAAGTGCTTTTTGAATAGAGTAAATTTAATTTAGCATTGATTATAAATTAGTTTTAGAATATAAGAAAGAAATTGTAACTTGCAAAAACAAGAAGGTAATTAGGACTTTCGTCAGTATTATATTTTTTTTTAAAAATAGGTTGATATAAGTGCTGAATGTGTACAGTATTAGAGAACTAGGTTGGTATAAGTACTTACTGTGTACAGTATTAGAGAACTAGGTTGATATAAGTACTAGCTGTGTATAGTATTAGTGAACTAGGTTGATATAAGTACTGACTGTGTACAGTATTAGAGAAATAGATTGATATAAGTACTGGCTGTGTACAGTATAAGAGAACTAGGTTGATATAAGTACTGGATGTATACATTATTAGAGAACTAGGTTGATATAAGTACTGGCTGTTTACAGTATTAGAGAACTAGGTTGATATAAGTACTGACTGTGTACAGTATTAGAGAACTAGGTTGATATAAGTACTGACTGTGTACAGTATTAGAGAACTAGGTTGATATAAGTACTGGCTGTGTACAGTATAAGAGAACTAGGTTGATATAAGTACTGGATGTATACATTATTAGAGAACTAGGTTGATATAAGTACTGGCTGTTTACAGTATTAGAGAACTAGGTTGATATAAGTACTGACTGTGTACAGTATTAGAGAACTAGGTTGATATAAGTACTGACTGTGTACAGTATTAGAGAACTAGGTTGATATAAGTACTGACTGTGTACAGTATTAGAGAACTAGGTTGATATAAGTACTGACTGTGTACACTATTAGAGAACTAGGTTGATATAAGTACTGGCTGTGTACATTATTAGAGAACTAGGTTGATATAAGTACTGGCTGTTTACAACTCCAATAACCAAAAAAGTTGATATAAATTTTTGCTGTTAACAGTTAAGTTTTCCATATATTGTGTCTAACTACTGGCTGTGTAGAGTTACGATTGCCAAACGCATTGCAGCCAGATTTACACGGGTAACCGGGACGTAATTTTACTACCCGGGTAATTGCACGGCTACCGGTACCCGAGTTCCCGGATAAACATAGATCGCCTAACTAAGACGATCTCGTCCTACGCGTATCCATGGTTTATATATATGCTTGCATTTTCATAAGAGTTTTTAATGTTTATAGATCGTTTGTTTGCTTAGTTTCCTCTGGCAACCATTCAACGTAAGAATTGCGGAATCGGAGATCGATAATTTGTATATATTTATTCATGCTTTAGGAATGAGAAGAGTGTTTTTATTCCTATCTCAGGTATGTATTGTATTATTTTTATCTTTATGTTGCATTTCCCAGTTAGAATTAAATGCCTTATGTAGTATTACTACTTTACTCTTTGTTCTTCTATTCACTTATGTTCAAAATTTTAATAATGATTTAACTAATTGTGTTATTCTTGTCAGATTGGAATATACAATTAAATTTGTAATTAAAATGTCAATTGTATACTTTAAAATGTATGGAAGCACAAATAATCAGAGTTTTGCGTCTATAAAGAATCAGTACTTTATGTTATTTAAGGATTATTTGCTAACATATCGAAATTACATCAAAATAATATTTTCTTCTTTAGTTGATTTACACTGAGAGTATATATAAATATATATTGTACCTATGTTGTCTTCTTTAACGATTTAGCTTATATGATAATATGTTTAGATAATGTGTGTTGTATTGTATATAATAAATTATCAATGTTTAAGAAAATAGCGAGCATCGTTTTCACCTTGTTATATAAACAAACATTTTCATACAATAGGTTTTCCTTTCAGTATGTAAAAACGAGGAATATTTAAAAGAGAACAACAACTATTTAAAACATCGATCCTATTATTATTGGAATTTGTCTTATCTCTACAGACGCTCCTTCTATACAGAAGATTAATGCGTCCACAGACCATGCCAGTCACAGGCCACGTCTGTAAGGGTTCCACACATTATCCAGCCGCCTTTATTTCCTTAATTAGTGTTGGTACTCATTAGGAGCTGGGTGGACTAGGCACCGTGAACAAATCCTTGCCTTCACATGGATTCAAACCCGTCACAATCGGTACTCCAGCCGAGTGCGCAACCCGACCACCGTGGAGTTTAAGATATATTCACGCCATTCCAGCACCACAAAGCATCGTCTCTACTTTTTTAACATGACGTCGTACTTGAGATAATTTAGCTGGCAAGATTTGCCAAGAGGAACTTATTATCGTCTTTTAAACTTGTCTGAAAATATATTTTACAATCTATGAGACCATTTTAACCCTTTATGCTGCATATTTTGTCATTGTTTGTAAATAAAAATTATTTATAGAAATATCAAAGCCTTTCAAAACATTAAAAAAAATTGTATTCATTTAGATTTAATGGAAACAATAAAAATAATTTACTTATTTTTGAAATATATAGGTGTATCTCTTTGATTATACGAGTTGCGCTGATTGATTCTGATACGTACATTCTAATTCGAAATAACATACAGACTAATTTACAATACAACACCAGTCTCATCAAGAAATTATAAAGACAGAAAGGCAAGAATAGGCTGTCCACTCTTTAGGTCAGGAGCTGATGAGACTGAACAACATTTATATCTCACATGCAATACAATTTTACAAACTAAAAACACACTCCAACAATTCATACAAGCACGCACAATACACAAGGTAGATATAGACAAAGCAATAACACTAAACATAATACCAGACTCTATAAACAAGAAAAAACAAACAATAAGCTTAAAAATACTTTCACAGTACAGAAAACACATATGGCATCACAGACTTAAGGCTTTTTTCCATAACCACAGTTACACAAACATAACATTAGAAAACATGTTTAGACAAACAATTCAAAACATGATATTAAACATAACAGAAGATAATTAAGTTTTTACGTTTAAGAAATAATATATAATGTACATTTTATTTGTTATAATCAAATAGTTGTATTTTATTTTATTTGTCAATTCATATAAAAATATGTTATGTAATTTCAAAAAAAAACATAAATAAAAAAAATAAATAAAAAAAAATATTTAAAAAAAAATAAATAATTAAAAAAAAATAAAAAAAAATATTTCCTATTTATTATAGTGGCACGCCACTTGACTTCGTTCCCCTTAACAAGAAATAATGTGTGAATCAAAAGCTAGGATTCTCTTACCTCTGGTTAATTCTGAGTTAGATTAAAAGGAATTCATGTGTTTAATGAATTTTCCTTTGAATTTAAATACTTCATAAATTAGTAACTTGATTTACGTCAGAAAAATCAATTTGTTAACGTTGCCTTTGTTGATCACATTAACTAAATACTAGGGCTGTTAACGATTAATTTAAATTTAATCGTTAACTTTTGAAAAATTAAAGATTCATTAATCGTTAATTTCGATTAAAGTCACATATTAAAATTATTGTGTCATAAGTAACATTTATTAAACGTACATGTCGAAAATCAAAATAACACTGGAATGTCTTCTTTATATGACATATTTTAACCAACAACGCAAACAGACTAGTGTATTGACATTATTTGGTTCAAGTGATGAGCGGGTCTTATTGACAATATAACCAGCCGATCTGAACAATCGTTCACATAGCTTTAGATTGTCTAAGCTGAAGTTTCTGAAACTGTAGTGGATGTTTGCTTTGCAGGTGATATGTAAGCGTAGCGTTAGAACCAATGTTCCCTTTATGCAGCGCGGCTGCGAAGATATTTGACCGACGCCACGCAGGAGATTAGAATCACCACGCAGCAAATTGTGTAAAATATTGCACAAAAATGGCCGTTGTGCAACTTTGCACATGGACCAACGAGGGACTTAGAGAGAACATAGCATGGTAGGCAAACGATTTCTTTCAATGTACACAATGACCTTTATCAATATTTGAAACATTCACGTCAGTTAATAGTTTAAAAACAAAACTTTCGTGTAATCATCCGGAAATTATATTTATCGAACAAAATATTTTACTTTTTGACGTCCAGTAAATTTCTAAGAAGTAGGTCGATTAATCGTTAAAAAAATGTAATCGTTAAAAACTTTTAACGATTTTTCGAGAAATTAATCGTTAATTTCCGCAGCTCTACTGAATACGTAATGATAATTTGATGATTTGTTTAAACACTGGGCTATTTCGACTCTTCAAACAATTGCACGAGACCAAGCTAAAACATTTCTTAAAATCTCATCTGGAGAAACTTGTAAAATATACAGATTTAGAAAATACATTTTTAAATACCTCAAAGCGACTAAATTACTTTTTATCCTACTTTATAACATCATTATAAGATTATAAAGTTTATAAACATATAATGCTGAAGGGTGGGCTGTAATTTAAAATTTCGTAAATACATTTCCTTCATCATATTTAGTGGAAAATATATTCAGTGCGGTAACTATTTTTTAAATGCAAATAGTCAATCGCGGTTATTTAAGATTACCGCTAACAAAAATAAAGCCGGGGATTTCTAAATTGGTAGCAGCAAACCATGTTTGTCGTATCATTTATATGATTTCGAATTTGTGTGTGTTTGTGTTTAACTATTCTGGAACTGTGAAACCACTGGTTATTATTCGCATGAATGCATTCAAATTGAAGTCAGTCAATATCGATCTGTTCTTAGACTTCATTATTTTCATACAAGAAAAAGCTTGCTCCTAGATATATGTTGACCCAAATAGTGGCAAAAGTTTGACAGCAAAGTTTTTTAAATAGTGGAAACGCTGCACCTAGCACCAAAAAAAAACAACAAAAACACACAAAAACTTCAAGCAGAAAAACTACCTTGAACTTCTCCTTCAGGTCATAATCTTCTTTTAGGTTAAGGAGTTCTAACAGTATATCCTTTGGGGCTTAATCAGCTTGTGCACTAAATTGTGAGCTGATTATATTAAAGAGTGGTTCCAGGTTCTTGTCGTCTTGCAACCTTCTTTCAAAGTCTAAAGCACAGGCATCTAAGCTTTAGCAAAGGGAAATGGCAAAACCTGTTTTCACCTGCTTGCCTGGAGGACAGGGAGAGCTTTGTCTGAAATGATTTAACACATAAATCCCATGTGCAAACAAGCCATTGCCCTGAAGTTTTACATTCAGTGCATTCAAATTGTCAATTTGATGCAAAGTGAAAATGAAGCATACCCTAAGGGGAAGTAAAAATCAAAGTTTTAAAAATTACAAAAAATCACTTATGAATGTGCTGATATTATTTTGTTTTTTAATTACCCTTCAGGCGTTTTATCCTATATTTTCAATAACGGTGCTTGTGTTTGTGACTTAAAATATATTACTGTCGCATGTCTAATGTTAAGTATTGGTGTGTAAAAAATGTAAAGAGTGAGATTATGTGTTCCAAAAATGTTTGTGCGGTCCCCCTACATGATCTGTGTGTATATTGTTGTATTCATTTTTTTTTATTATTAAAAAAAAATAAGAAATTGTTTCTCTTGTGCTCCTAGAAATCAATTATTTGTGATGTTGATGTCTTCTTGTTAAAAAAATGTATACCTCTCTATTGTATGTTATACTTTGTGACTAGTTTTTTTTTAATTAAATACTTTTAAGACTATCTCTCCTTGCTGTTCCTCAATTGAATTATTGTAAACTAGCAAAATCCCCGCGCTCTGCTGCGGAAATTAGGATTTCAGTTACCGTTGACAACCCGCGTAACACAAATTCAAAATACCAATTGATTTCAATCTGGATCATGATGAATATAATGTATATTTTAACTTCACCGTCTTGTCTGTCTGTCTGTCGTGGCCCCGCAGAAAAACAAAAACGAAAAGTAAAAAATGACACACTTCTCGTGATCCTATCGAGCTGATAATTTAATTTTTTTTTCGTCTGCTACCATTGCGGGAGGGTACTCAACAACTTCCCAAAGTTTCGTGCTCCTAACTACACGGGAAGTTAGATATTTAATGATGAGTCAGTTATATGTAGCTCATATAAGAAAAAAAACTACATTTGGGCCCCCAGCCCCCTAGTGAATAATAATTTTATATTTGGTTGTGATTGTTATCATCGCGGGAGGGTACGCAACAACTTTTCAAAGTTTCATGCTTCTACCTACACGGGAAGATGAGGAATTAGTGTTCATTCAGTTTTATATAGCCCATATACGGAAAAAAAACGGTTATGGGGCCCCGGTCACCCATGAGTGAAATTTTAAAATTTTCTTTTCGTCATTTATCGTCATAAGAGTGTACTAATCAAGTTCCCAAAGTTTTAGCTTCTACATTCACGGGAAGTTGTAGAATTAGTGTTGAGTCAGTTTTTAATATTAGAAAAAATTAAATTTGGGCCCCCGGTCCCCAGTAAGTGATAATTTATATACTTTTCTTTACCTGTTACCATTGCGGAATGTTACTTAACAACTGCCCAAAGTTTCATGCTTCTACCTTTACGGGAAATAGAAGAATTAGTGATTTTTAGTTTTTATATAGCTCATATCAGGAAAAAACTACATTTAGGCCCCCGGCCCCCACTATGTAATAATTTAAATATTGTTTTAGTTTTTTACCACTACTCAGAGTTTCTTGCTTCTACCTAAACGGGAAACATACGAATTTGTGATTTTCAGTTTTAATATAGCTCCCATAAAGAAAAAACTTTATTTGGGCCCCCGGACCCCAGTATTTGAAAATTTAAATATTTTTGCCTGTTGATATCGCCGAAGTGTACTCAACATCTTATATGAGAATTTGTGATTTTCAGTTTTTATATAGCTCATATTATGAAAAAACTTCATTTGGGCCCCCGGCCCCTAGGAAGTGATAATTTATTTATCTTTTCGCCTGTTACCATTGCGGGTTTGTACTCAACAACTTCCCAAAGTTTCATGTTTCTGCCTACTCGGGAAATAGGAGAATTTGTGATTTTCATATTTTATATAGGCCATTTTAGGACAAAAATTTTTTGGGCCCCCGGCCCCCATGAGTGTAAATTTTAAAATTCTTTTACGCCAATTTTCGTTGCGAGAGGCTACTGAACAACTTCCCAAAGTTTCATGCTTCTACCTACACGGGAAGTTGGAGAATTAGTGATGAGTCAGTTTTTTTATATAAGAAAAAAACTACATTTGGGCCCCGGCCCCCAATAAGTGATAATTTAAATATTTTTTCTCCCGTTACCATCGCGGTGTTCTACTCAACAACTTCCCAAAGTTTCATGCTTCTGACTACTCGGGAAATAGGAGAATTGGTGATTTTCAAATTTGTATAGAGGCCATATAAGGAAAAAAAAACGTTTTTGGGCCCCCGGCCCCCATGAGTGTTATTTTTAAAATTCTTTTACTCCAATTTTCGTCGCGAGAGGCTACTCAACAACTTCCCATAGTTTCATGCTTCTACCTACACGGGAAGTTGGAGAATTAGTGATGAGTCAGTTTTTATATTAGAAAAAAACTACATTTGGGCCCCCGGACCCCATTAAATGTTATTTTAAATATTTTTTTCGCTTGTTACCATTGCGGATGTGTGCTTATCAACTACCCAGTGTTTCATGCTTCTACCTACACGGGAAATAGGAGAATTAGTGATATTTAGTTTTTATATAGCTCATATAAGGAAAAAACTTCATTTGGGCCCCCGGTCCCCAGGAAGTGATAATTTAAATATTTTTTCTCCCGTTACCATCGCGGGGTTGTACTCAACAACCTCTAAAAGTTTCATGCTTCTGCCTACTCGGGAAATGGGAGAATTGGTGATTTTCAAATTGTATATAGGCCATATAAGGGAAAAAAAAGTTTTTGGGCCCCCGGCCCCCATGAGTGTTATTTTTAAAATTCTTTTACTCCAATTTTCGCCCAGAGAGGCTACTCGACAACTTCCCAAAGTTTCATGCTTCTACCTACACGGGAAGTTGGAGAATTAGTGATGAATCAGTGAGTGAGGGCTTTGCCTTTTATTAGTATAGATATGTCAACCACATCTATCACTAAACATTCAGCATGTTTATGATTGCCTTCGAACCAAATGTTTCACATGAAAAGTTAAAAAAATTAGGTAATGCTTTGTGCTTTCATTAATTGGACAAATTTATCATCTGCATATATATATTGAAATTAACGTATCTATTCACGAAAAATTCCCCCCTCTATAATACAGTGGTTTCTCGAGATACCAAGTTAATCCGTTCCGCCATTACGTGCGAAACTCTTGACTTTCTGAAAATAATAACTTATTATTAACCTTTGCATGAATTAATGCTAAATAAACACTTACATTTAGTTTAACTGTACAATTAACAAAGATAACAAAACACTTAAACTTATGTACAGTTTTTATTTGGCATTTCAATGACAAAATTTTATGTTTAACCTTTCATTTTCTTTGCCTCACTTCCACTAACATCTTCTTATCTTATGTTTTAAAAAAACTTAATTTTTTTTTCGCTTACTATTGTTGTCTTGATCCAAGGAAGCTTGTTTTTGACTGCAATTTATAATATTTCTGAAATGAGTCAGTCACATGTCATTGAACTGCGCAAGAACTGTTGGTGGCGCTTTGAATGCAGTCAGGGGATGCCCAATGTTCTCAGATCCACGATTTTCGTATCCCAGATTTTTTCGTATCTTAGAACAAATCATTCTTCGAGCAGCCGTTCATATCTTGGATTTTTCGTATCTCGAAACATTCATATCTCGAGGTACCACTGTATTTCTATTCGTTCTAAATCTATCTGAAAGAGAGTTACCAGCTATATTATAAAGATCGGGGCTCAAGAAGACACTTGTCTGGCTGATCAATAATCTGGTTCATTTTCTGACGGTGCTTTAATTATAGAGTAAATAATAATTTTCTTTGTAAAATTTTCACGCAGTCTGAAAATATTTCTTAGCAATAAGCTGCGTTTTTCACAGTTGGTCCTTTATAAAAAAGAGCAAAGTGCTTTGTAAATGTATATAACTATATATGTAATTTACCAAATCAAGAGTGATTGTGTGCAAATAAGCATGACAAGTGTCCCTTGCTAGGGTCGACCAATCAGTTTATGGTTGGCAAGCAAAGGTGTAGGAAAAAAAAAGGGGGGGGCATCGAGACCAACAATGCTTCTTGAGTTCAATTTCATTGTGCTATACAGACAGCATTTCGTATTGCAGTGGTTATTACATCCGCCTAACACGTGGAAGGTTCTGGGTTCAAGCCCCAGCTAAGACATTATTTTTTATTTTTTAAAAATGTTTTTGTTTGTGCCTGTTCTTTTCCCCCTTACTTTGCGAACATGACTTCACAACATGGTTGTAAACTTTGTTTCTCAACAATGGGATAACTTCAGCGTCGTGATCTTCTTTGTTCTCAGTTACGGGATAGTAGTCATACACTCTACTCAACAATACGCTCAGTACAGGAATACTTCAGGAGTATATGGTGGCGAGGCAGAAATTCTCACGATGTCCTAAATACTTCCAGCCAGGATCATCATTTACTTCCAAGAACGTCTTCATGGCTCTCCTCGAGTTTACAATGCAGGTCAACATTTGCCTATATACCGGCTCTTTAGCGGTCCTTCCGATCATGGCCATTACGAAGTTCACTTGCCTCTCACACGTGATGACGTTCTGCTGCCATTCATTTACAACGTCGTTATGTCCTTGTCCACACAAATTTCACAGCCACATTAACACCGATGTGACGTCACCCTGCCACAATCCTGATAAACCTGTACAACCGCTTTTCCAAAACACTCCTATGAACGAACGGATCCACAGAAGAATCTCTTAAAATAATTTACCAGAACAAGCACAAGACGAGTGCAAATAAGCTTGAAGAATGACCCTCGCAATGGTCGGCCAAGGACAGTTTATGGCTGGCTAGCTAGGGTTGTGAAGGATGGTAGAGGGGAGGGGGGCTAATAGCTAACCGAAGTGCCCATGTTTCGAGACCAACAATGCCTCGACGGTTCCCCCTAGATGTTAACTCGCATTTTCTGATTTCTTGGTGATGTAGTTTGGGTCCGTTCTTCCTCCGTTTTTCTGCACTATCTATTAGCAAGTCTGCAGCGTATGCTACGCCGCGGTTCGTATCTAATATTCTGTTATTTAATATAAAATAATTTTAATAATAATAATAATAATTTTAGAAGTTTTATAGTGCACTTGCCCAGCAAGCAGATGGGGTCACAGCAATTCACTTAAAATAGTAATACATATCTTTATAAATGCATGCATTTAATTATATTAATACCTAGTTCAAAAAATTGTAAAATATATATATTATATATTGTTGTAAATAGCAAAGCGAAAACAGAATGAATTATAATTTGACAAAAAAAGCATAAACAAAAGTAGTAGTAAATGTACTTCCCTACCAAAGATATAAAGGAGCCATTTAATGTTGATACGATTCATGTTCAAAGTTAACATATCTTTTGACATATTGGTAGTGAACGTTCATACAACTTTAATACTTTTTGGTAATGCATAATAGAGCAACTTATGTGATTGCAGTATATAAAGTAATTTAAAATAATAAGCAACGTTTGGTGTTGTCTTTTCTTTATAACAGAGATTAAACAAACTGTGACGGACGACTTAAATCACTTTCTATTATTTTTTAAAAAAAAAGAAATAGTGGTCAAGAATCGAATGTGTACCTTTTTTCCATAAAATGATCTTAAAATACAGCTTTATGTGATCCATAAACTTGCAAACATATCTACGAATTACCAAGTTAGAAGAAAGAACTTTCAAGAACTGTGAAATCTGTGATGGATGAAAATGAAAAAGAATACTACCTTGTAGTTAAATACGTTATCATTTTTAGCGATCACTCCACATACTAATGTCACTACATCACATTAGAAACTTGATAAAAAGCAAAGAGAAAATCATTACAGCTTGCCATGTTTTTTTTTCACTAACTACTAGTGCTTTATTTAAAGCCAAAGCAGACATGCATGTCTTCATTTCTCAAATGTTATTGGTTGTTGCATATCCGATCAGAGACTGTTTGAACTGGACGATTCAACCATAGGATTTTTCGATCCACGACGTTTCAAGCCTGGGCAATTCGGGCGATTCCGGCTCGGACTGTTTGACCATAAGACGTTTCGACTCCAGGACATTTCCGACCATGGATTGTTCGACCACTGACGAAATGTAAAAAATGTAGTATAAATACTGAAAACAAAATACAAAGCCAGAGATAGTCTATTAATAGCTCGTTGCGATACGGAAGACTGTGGTTACTTGGCTTGAGGTTTAAGTTATCAGGAGAGATATAGCAAGACCAGGGAATGGACGTTGGCTCGCACATGTTGCGAGGACTAGACTAGGTGATGCCAACAGGACAACGCGTGCTGGCGAGAGTTATAGAAAAGGTAAATAATGGGAGTGGGGGCATAGAGAATATATGTACCTTTATAAAGGACTAACTGACCATATGGCATTTTTCTTTACATCGGATCGGCGGAGGAGAGAATATTGTCAAAAATATGTGCTCAACATAAGTTACTCAGAAAGTAAGTATGTGATAACGAAAAAATGGAATCTACAATGGAATATACTGCATATATCACCATCATGCTATCGCATTGAATGTTGACTGATTGTCAGTGTATATACTTTTTTGCTATCGTCCAATCATGGATTAAAAGGAACTCAATTATGCTTCTATAGTTAAAATATATTTTTTTAATTATAATTATTAAATGATAAAAGATTAGAAATAATACATTTTACAATGTAGAAATGAAAGGGTCGAAACGTCCGGGCTCGAAACGTCATAGGAGCGACACGTCCTGTTGTCGAATCGGCAGGGTCCAACCATATGGTATCGAATCATCCGGGGTCAAAACATCATGATACTTTTAACATGTATACAGACTCAACTCTACGCTATTAACATAGTGATGGTTGTAAGGTGGAATAAGCTTGGAAGGACTTTCTATCGACGCTTTTAGGGGGCTTATAAACGAAGAACCATAGTTGCTCAAAATTAGTTCCTCAGAAATTATTTATGTGATAACGTAAACATGAAATCTACCATGGAATACATTTAACAATATCATACATTCGCATTTTAATGTTGACTTGTTGTCAGTGTATATAGTTTTTTCTATCATCGTATCATGGATTTATCGTTAAAAATAACTCTTTCACAACTTTTTTGTCCCATTTTTTATAGAAAATAATATTAGACTATAATGTTTGTGTTACCCAAATTAAAATTTTAAAATAATAAATAAATAAGATAATAACAATATAAGAAAAGTAATTTAAGATGTAGGTATAAAAGGGTTGTACCATCTGGGATCGAAACGAAATGGGGACGAAACCTCTTGTCGAACTGTCCGAGATCGAATAGTTCGTGTTCGAACAGTCCGGTGTCGAATCGACCGGGTTCGAAACGTCATGTGGCCGAATCGGCAGGTTCGAACTGTTCTGGGGCGAGTCGTACAGGACGAAAAATTATAAAACAAAATATTTCCACATTGGATACAGGCAGACAAATAACACAAGCCACAAGGCAAGAGTCGAGATATTAAATCATAAAACAAAATGACTTCAAATAACGTGTACATAACAGATAACAAGTATTACTTCAAATACTTTTTCCCCAAAAAAGATTGTAACAGTCATAAATATGTTTTTAAATAGAAAATAGACACAAAATAATGATACGTTGTTTTTATTGAATTAATTTATTCAAAAATTGTATATCCAATCAGAAGACTTGTTTCATTTAATTGCTCTTCTCATTTTAAGAAGAAGATCGGAAATTTCAGAGAATTATTTAAAAAATAAATATATAATTAGAATTTCATTGCAAAGTCTTATCTTGTAAACTGTTATTTGTCCGCCCCTGTGTCACCTGTAATAGTGAGAAAAAAATTAGAATGAAATGATTAGATGCTGAAAATTTGTGGACATTATAATAAAGATGCAGTCGGATATTAACATGAGCACAGAATTATATTTAACCATTACATATCTAGCAACCATAAAATCAAACAATTTGTTTCTTTTCTTTGTTTTATACCATCTATGGACATGTTTTTTGGGTCACGGATGTTATAATTTGTCCCAGAGCATCATCACTGTCAGGTTTGAAGACATTACTAGAATCACTTGCAATAGCCAAAAGCTCAGAGTTTACAGCAGCCCCAATACCTCCAGCGTAGATGGTATATCCTTGAGACTTGAGACGGGTGGCAGCTTCTTGGGCTGAAAACAAAATATTAAAAGTAAAAAATATGCTATCTTCAAAAAAATAGAATGAAAATATTTGGTAGAAAAATAGTTCAAGAAAAAAAAGCTTTACATAAAAAAAATTTAAAGTGCGCACACTTTGTTGATGGAAAATTTGCACTTTTAAATACAGGAAGTTTATTTTAATTCCAGAGTTAATCTTAAAACTATTGCCCTTTCTGGGAACACACCTTTCAGAAAGTTGGGAATTAAATCATGAACATACAATTGCATCACGGAAAAAATATTTTTTGATCATGTTATCTGCAGTGTAGGATTAAAAAAAAACAACTAACAGAACATATTATAGTCATCATCAAAGTTTTTAATAAAAATGTAATTTACTGATGGATAAAAATAGTTTGTCTCCCCCCCCCCACACCTTTTATTCTTTTAAAAGGTTTTAATTTTAGTCTGTTTCGTTTTCTTAAACCTCTGATTATGGGCTTCATGACTAATTTGTTTGTTTGTGTATACATAGGCATTAAATATACTCTTAAAGTTACTCAGAGTAATATTTTAAATTTAAATTTAGCTAATGAAAACATATTATGAAATGCTTTGATTTTTAAATTTAAGCACACATTTAATATTTGAATAGCTACATAACTTTAATAATTAAATTAAGCTCTAAGTACACTAATGTAAGTAAAAAGTTTTTTTTTCTAAAATAACAATAATGCATTGTAATGTTAAGAGCAAGGAATTCTGAATAATAAGATATCTGCAACATATTAGATATATGAATATAATTATTATCAAGTGTGTATTTTTTTAAAAATGAATTGCTACAACATAGTGACTCGAAGCGTTTTTACTAACATTTTAAATAACTTACTCTTGGTCTGGTTGACAGATTTGCCGTCAGTGAGTACGATAACAATTTTTAACGAATCGTCGCGGGCACCAGCGGCAGGAGTAAACATTCCATCGTTGGTGATGAGGTCCAGAGCTTTGTCGGTCCTTGTCCCATGGCCCTTATATGTAATAGCACTAAGATTCTGAAAATAAAATATTTACATTTGATGTTGGAATTATATGCAGGACATATCAAACATAAGAAAATCTTAAATATTCATAAGTTTTATTGTTAATGATGACCTACATGTAGAAGAAAATCAGAAGCCCCGATCCTAGTGCTTTTCATGGGTCTTCCTGAAATACCTACCCCCAGCTATCTGCCCCCCAGCGGACGTAAGAGCTGCCCCCCCCCCTTGGAGCAGTCGCTTCTGAAGCGGCCACCTGGGCATCATGGACAGAATGTCGATTAACCTCACGAGGAGGGGTGGAATGTCTCTACTACGACCCGCAACAACTTTGGGCCACCGCGGCAAAGCATACACGTCTCAATGGCATGGACCGCCGCTAAGCGGGGGATCATTAATGACCTACCTAGGGTGTAACCCCCACTGGAAGGTTTCCTCAGAGCTGGCGTCCGCTGCGTTCTTTGTGGTTCCTTTTGCTAAATCGTACTGGCACTCCTGGCCCAAAACCGGCACAGCTCAATGGCGTTGCTAGTAAACTGAGGGGGACGCAAAGGTCGCTTCGGATTTACCCGACCCTCAACCGGTACTTTGGATTTCATCATCGAAATTGCATCTAAATGCTTTGTCTAAGTTTTATTTTTAAATCAATTGATTTTCTTATGTTGCATATTAGATAAATTAGCTTCTACCTTGCCTGTTTTATTGATCCCATTGTGTACCCAACCCAGTGCGATCCCCTTGCGTCATGGGATCTCTATCTAAAGCATACAAAAATATATTCTCTTCTATTAACCCTTATTCAATTTAATTTTAAGACGTTTCTTGAAGGGGACCCACTCTATTCGTGAGGTTTTCTAAACAAAATATAATTCAGAAATAAGAAAAACCCGTAAAAAACCAAGTTTTTGACTATAAATCCTTTATGTACGAGAAGTAATTAAAAGAATGTTCATTATAATACGCAGCGCCAGACCATCCAGAAATACAAAATTGCAGTTGTGTCGTAAAACATGTTTAATATAATGCGCACCGATCTGGAATATGTTTATAAAAAGAGTTGTCAATAAAATACGCACCTTATTGCGCGACAGAAAGGTTGTTCAATATAATACGCACCGCGACGCTCTATCTCAAAAAATAGCATGATACATAGGAATAAATAAAATAATCTAAAAAATCAATAATTTAATTAAGGTACATGCGATCGATCTGAAATTTTGATACCTTGTTTTTATCATCGGTACGAAACTGCCTGCAAAATTTCAGCTCGCTATCTTGCGAGCAAAGGGGTTAAAAATCGATCAAAAGTTTTGGCGACGAGGTCGGTCGGTCGGTCGGCCGCAGACACCACGAGTTAATATAAAGGATTTAAAAAACATTAATAAGACTTTATGGCTAATACATAAGTGTAAGTAAGTAAAGTCCTATTTTCATAGAGGGGGATTGTGTTGCTAGCAAAAGCCCAACTGCTTTAGTTTCATCAACTGATGGGTGCCCATTCAGGGCTGGTGGTATAGGGGGAAATAGCCATCAGTGAGGCTCGAGCCTGTGACTCTCTTAGGTCTGGGTACGAATGCCGAGTGCGCTGCCGGTCGACCACCATGCCCACCAATAAATAAGGCTGATCCAACGCAAAACAAAGTCAAATTTCTAGAATATTTGAAATCAACCCTGAATCAAGTGAATAATAAAATTAAATTACATCCGTAATATTACAATATTTGGGATAAAACTTTAAAAATTGTACTAATATTAACGGAAATCTTGAAAATATAAACTGTAGGATTTACTAGAATAATTATATAAGCCAAAATTAAAATAATAAAATTAATATTACTACTTTTGAATTTATATTCTGATAAGTAATAGGTACAATTTTGTAAAATATTTTCAAGGAAAACCTCTTTAAAAAGAGTTTTAGAATTTAAATACACTTTTTATAAATTTTCCAGACCATCCCAGAATAAAGTAAATAATTCGATTGCTTTGCCGGGGTGGCGCCAAAGTGGTAGCGGCTCGTAGTAGGCAATTCCACCCCTCCTTATGAGGCCAATTTAGTGGGAGGCATTTTCGACTCTATGTCCTGGATGCCCAGGTGGCCGCTTCAGGAGCAACCGCTTACAGGGGGGAGGGGGGGTCCTCAGCTGTTACGTCCCTTTGGGGGCCAGATCGCTGAGAGGGCCTTCTGGGAAGACCCATAAAGAGCATTAGGCTCGGGGCTTCTGATTTTCTTCCACATGTAGGATCATTACTTTAAAATCAATTGACATTTAAATACAGGTTTCATCACAAAAGCAATGATTACGAACTTTGATTTGAGTTAATTTATGTGTAACCAAATGTTAGTGTTTAAAGTTATTGTATGGTGTCCATCTTGGTCTAAAACTAACCAAATGTTAGTGTTTAAAGTTATTGTATGGTGTCCATCTTGGTCTAAAACTAACCAAATGTTAGTGTTTAAAGTTATTGTATGGTGTCCATCTTGGTCTAAAACTAACCAAATGTTAGTGTTTAAAGTTATTGTATGGTGTCCATCTTGGTCTAAAACTAACCAAATGTTAGTGTTTAAAGTTATTGTATGGTGTCCATCTTGGTCTAAAACTAACCAAATGTTAGTGTTTAAAGTTATTGTATGGTGTCCATCTTGGTCTAAAACTAACCAAATGTTAGTGTTTAAAGTTATTGTATGGTGTCCATCTTGGTCTAAAACTAACTAAATGTTAGTGTTTAAAGTTATTGTATGGTGTCCATTTGGTCTAAAACTAACCAAATGTTAGTGTTTAAAGTTATTGTATGGTGTCCATCTTGGTCTAAAACTAACCAAATGTTAGTGTTTAAAGTTATTGTATGGTGTCCATCTTGGTCTAAAACTAACCAAATGTTAGTGTTTAAAGTTATTGTATGGTGTCCATCTTGGTCTAAAACTAACCAAATGTTAGTGTTTAAAGTTATTGTATGGTGTCCATCTTGGTCTAAAACTAACCAAATGTTAGTGTTTAAAGTTATTGTATGGTGTCCATCTTGGTCTAAAACTAACCAAATGTTAGTGTTTAAAGTTATTGTATGGTGTCCATCTTGGTCTAAAACTAACCAAATGTTAGTGTTTAAAGTTATTGTATGGTGTCCATCTTGGTCTAAAACTAACCAAATGTTAGTGTTTAAAGTTATTGTATGGTGTCCATCTTGGTCTAAAACTAACCAAATGTTAGTGTTTAAAGTTATTGTATGGTGTCCATCTTGGTCTAAAACTAACCAAATGTTAGTGTTTAAAGTTATTGTATGGTGTCCATCTTGGTCTAAAACTTGTAAAATGAAATAGAGAATAACGTATTAAACATTTCTTTTAAAAAATTAGGAGTTCAATAAATTATGTTATTTTAATATTGACCATCACGTTTTTATTGACTAATTTTGGTCATTACCCAGCCATTTGCCTCTAGGCCTATGTTCAAAATTTTATTTTTACATAACTTATATAAGGAATAACAGTATTTTTGGCCCCTGGCGACAAATAAGTTGGTATTAAGAATTACATTTCTTATAGCAGTTTATATATGTAATGAAGTTTTTGTAAACTAAATTTGGTCTCGATCCATCTAACCACCCGGTAGATAGATTAAAAAATAGTTCGTTTCCTTAAAGGTATTTAATTAGAAACAAGGAATAAAAACTCGAATGAGTATTTAAACGCAATTTCCAACAATGAATTTCCTAATATTATCAAGGTAAATAATTCTAAGTTGCAATAAAAGTCGAATCACATAATTTATTCTGAAACACAATATGACGTCATATCCCCTCACGCTACATTACACAAAGATGGTGTCAATATTATTGCGCACCACGCAACAATCTAGCATAAGCATTCACAAAGAGCGAAAACCCCATTAAAGGTAATTTCAAATCAATAATTTTGAAACTAAACATAAAAATTGCTTTAAAAAATTGCTTCTAAATTACGGAAGTCGAACGTAGACGGATTGCAACGGAATTCCATAGCCAACATTGTTCTAAATATTATTAGCTATTGTTTGACGTTTGTTTCAAAACAATAGATGCTATGATTGGCGAGAAATTGACAAAATACTGATATTTCTTCGTTTTTTTTTATTTTCCAGGAAATCTATTAAACCTTTTTGGTATTTTTGGGAGCATTGCGCATCCTTGAGACCTCCTTAGCATATATGCAAAAGTCCCGAACCCTCTATCTGGTATGGTTCAGGAGAAGTTGCTTTGTCAAGCTTGACAGACAATACGCATCTATTAACGCAGTTTTTCCAAGGAAATTGCGTTAAAAAAATAATGCGTCAGCACCAAAACGGTCGTAAATTTTAAAACATTTCTAAATTTCAATAAAGATAATAATGTATATATATACAAACATATATATATATTTCAAGTTTGGTCAGATCCTTCAATCGATGTCTATATAAAAGCATCTGTACCGTCGGCTTTTGTTGACATCCGTGAGTTCGCCCCGTGACCACATCACAATGTTTTTAAAACGCTGGGCGGGCGCTTGTGAGGTGTTTGGTAAAATAAAAAGCGGTAAAAAAATATGTTAAAAAACCAGGTTGTTATAAGTGGACTAAAAAGAATAAAATAAATAGAAGTAAAAAAAAACGATTTTTAAAAACCACGTTTTTATAAGCGGACTAAAAAGAAGGAAATAATTTAAAACTTATTAGTTCAAGTACTTCGATTTAATATGACTAAAAACGTGGGGTGGGTGTTTGGTATAAAAATTAAAGATTTCTAATTTAGAAAGCAAAAGAGAGATCTATAAGTGAGAGAATGAGTGAACCGCATATGTTAAACCTCATAAGCGCCCGACCCACGTTTTTAGTCATATTAAATCGAAGTACTTGAACTAATAAGTTTTAAATTATTTCCTTCTTTTTAGTCCGCTTATAAAAACGTGGTTTTTAAAAATCTTTTTTTTACTTCTATTTATTCCAAGGGAAATTGCGTTTAAGATAATTAATGCGTGAGCGCCAAAACGGTACTATATTTTAAAACATCTCTAAATTTCAATAAAGATGATAATGTATATATATACATACATATATATATATATATATATATATATATATATATATATATATATATATATATATATGTTAAGTTTGGTCAGATCCTTCAATCGATGTATAAATGTATGCAACACACAGTCACAAACAATTACTGTATTTTATATATGAGCATAATGTTATGGTAATATATTATAAAAATTATTTACACAGATGAAGCTAGAGGTTTTTTTTTAAAAAGACTTAATGATGATCTAAATAACTTTTGCTTAAAAACATCTTTCATCTATAGCAATACTTTTTTTAAAAAAATAATATCAATACCTTGCTAAGGTCGGAAAAAGATAGATGGTCTTTAAGGTCAAAATATTTAACTGGATCAAAACTGAAAACAACAGCACCGACACGGAAATCTTGCTGCCCGATTGTCAAGTTTGAAGCCAAATCTATAGCGAAGCTGATCTGTTTCTGGAAGTTTGTTTGTCCGATACTACTGGAGGAATCCAAGACGTAAATGAGATCAACGACTGGTGTACAAGCTGAAATCAAAGTTTACAATAAAAAAATGTGAAACTAACTTTAAACAATTTGGACTTACAACCTTTATATAAGTTATAACATAAAAATACACGTCAACATTTTATTATTGCATTACAAAGTATGCATGCAAAGATTTTATATTTTTAAGTGTTTTTTAAAAAAGAAATTGATTCAATTACATTTTATAAAGAAGTGTCAAAGTGCTCAGCGTGATAATTGTTTTTATTCGTTATCGATTTATTATTTTTATTATATATTTATACATATTTATCATTGGTTTAAAGCAAACCACTTTGTGGTGGAATTATTGGAGTTACGGGCAAAGGATCACTTGTTTGTATCGCTGCATTCGCTGTAGATATAAAAAACAACAACAACACTATTTGAAGTATTTTGACTTTGAATAAATTCCCTTTTCATTGTATTCTGTACATTCAATACAATTAAAATTGGAAATATAATAAGGATAATAAATACCGTGAAATACGTACATCATTTAGAATAAATATGGTTATCACATGATCGTCTCATGTTTCCGACAAAATACTATGTATTTTCATACTTTTTTTTCAACTAAAATCATTTCAACTGAAAAGATTTTTTTTCTGAGAATGAGCAAAGACGGCAAACATCTACCACGCGGTAATAAATCATGTAGACTCGTCTCATTATTTAAATGAAATTAATCTAACTTGGCTTTGAAATGCCGACCACATTGAGATAGCTGGTTTGTGAGACGGGCCGATGTTGTTTATCTAACCCTTACCCCCCTCCCAGCCCAAATCGATAGTGCCAATGTCTGGGAGAGAGAATGTAATGACATAAGGCAAGAACCTATCGCTTGTTAGATTTGACCTCAAATCACTGGTGTGAATTATGCATGACAATCACAGCTAATCAGGGGGAGGAATTAGGTTATCTGGGCATACTAAAAATTACTGGTTGCTCTCTGAATTATTTTCATTAGTTATAAGCGCAATAAACGTTTTTTCCCGGTTTTTAAAATTCGTACAACTTACAAGCACCTTGACATTACATAAAACTCAACTGTTTACATTTTATTATCATTTTTTTTTAAATTTTAAAATATTATTTTTATTTTTGTAAGAAGCAACGAACACTTATCAAATCTGTTATAAAAATCATGTTAAACATGGAAGTCCTGACTATAAGGTAGTAGGTGCTATTTATCAACATGATTGAACGATAGCGTATTTTGGAGACAATGATCCCTTTTTTTTACAAAAGGATTAGTAAGGAGAATGGGACCGAAAAAACCCTCTTAAGTGAATGCACTTAATAAACTTAAGATTCAGTCCTCATATCCAGGAGTAGGGTCGAAAACGATTCGGATCTCTTGCTTTTAAATGATCCGAGATAAGTAGACACTGGCGAAAGCAGCACTTATTAATGCTAGACTAAAGGAGCTACTACACAGGTCACTGAAATAAATTGATACTTTTAGTGACAATGTGGTACTCGTATGTCTTCAAAGACAGTGTCTCTAGTACGGACCACTGATTCCTTACAAGAAAGGGGCAAACTAGCGTAGAGTTATCTGATCCTTGTTGATCAGTATCAATTGGCCATGTCATGGTGCTCTAGGTCAGCATCAAAGATTATCAAATATATTAATATATATTTATATATATACCTATAAGATTGCACAGATGCCATGTCTCATTTTGCAGCACAACACAACACCATATCGTTCGATGACTGAGCTGCATGTTTAGTCGTGGTGGACAGCCAATTTCTGAGAGCAACGCTTACACACATGACTTTTGAAGACTCAGTCATTAACATTTATAACTTTATGTCACGAACAAGCATAAATGGGTGGCCACTGCTGAAAATAACACGGAATACCAAGTCCTATATCTTCTGTGTTGAAACAACCCTACTTCAACTGTGTTCCACACTTAGTTTATTACATCCTTTATGAGTTGGAAAAAATGGGGCCACGTAATTCGGAACTGATTGCTTTTCTTAAATATTTATTCTAAACTTATTATACTTGAAGATGTATCAAGGAATTCGATTGAAAGTTAATTACTAGTGAGATTAAAAATGTGGGCCTCTTTATGTGAAGACAATTTGGTGCCCGTGTATACAGATAAACCCTCGTTAATTCTATTTAACAAATTATCCATGTTCTGACGTATATTGTTGAAATACAATATTCATGAGTAGCTCAAAAAATATATTTAAAAAAAAATAAAGACAATAAAACTTACATTTTTCCATGCACATAAATTGATTTTATATGAACAGTTCACGTTCGCGAGATGTTTGTTATAGGAGTAAATCACAATGCAGTCACATTCAATACTGGGAATCATCTGGAAGTATTCCCTCAGGCCAGTTAAATTTGCTTCTGACCCGTCAGTCCACTGAAACTTGCCTTCATTTTCAATGTCATTTGCTCCAATCCAAACTAAAATGAAAAAGTGAATTGTATGGGTGTGGGTTTTTTACTATAATTCATACTTCAAGGCTAACACTGATAATAAAGTTTATATTAAAAATCCATGGAATTCCAATGTGGGCTTTACGTATATCTTAAACATCTTTTGATATGTATGAGAAAGCATGAGGAAAAGGTTGAAAACAACGAGGAGTGAAGCTTAGAAAAGATTTAGCTAGAATGTTTCGTATTTCCAACATACATTTACACACACACAAACAACACACACAAACATTGTCCCAATACATTATTATTTACACTTGCATAACGAAATTTGTTTTACATATCACTGCCTCATGGGATAGTTTTTTGATCAGATAAACAATATTTTGATTTTAATTTTGCAGAAGTTTTAAGATGACAAATTATCTTGTTTTTTCTGGCAACACAGATAAATCTGATAAAATATTCACTCATAATTCCTTGTAGTGCTTGGAAAAAGCAGCATGCTAATTTTCTTAAGAATTCCAATAAAAATTCATTGTACACTTTATTCCATAAACATCCATGAAAACTTACACAAAAGTTCTTATAATCTTCGTTTTTGCTCAGGATGTTAATTTTTATATCTAATATTACATATCAATATACATAATTCTCACTGTATGTATGGATGTAATGCTGTTTGGTGGCGCTGCGATCGGTTTTGTTTTATAGTGCTACTAATTTTAGAAAGCAGCGCACCAAATTACTGCACCAAAAATGACACTTTTCGAATGTTCCGCATAAAATTGTTTAATATGATAATAAATGAATCAAAAAAATATAAATAAAATAGTGAACGTTCGCATAAGTTATTTTTTAATCTGATGTGTATTTATTTTGAAAACGTCCGTCATTTTTTGACGGGATACACTAGTATCAATATACATAATTCCCTTGTCTGTATGTATGTATGTATGTATGTATGCATGTATGGAATAATGCTGTTAGGTGGCGCTGCGATCGATTTTGTATAAAAATATTATATGACGTCATTGCTTTATGTATATTGATAATATATGACGTCATTGTTTTAGGCTTATATTTTAATTTTTGAAAGGGAACGATGTAAAAATAGGATTTGAGGATTTATAATTATAATTGAAATACTTTGTGTACATTTCAGCAAGTTTAATATTTCGTATTTATCAAACACGGATAAGTTACTTACGTTAATTATGTATATTGATTGCCATTGTCTGTATGGATTTAAGTGCTGTTAGGTGGCGCTGCGATAGATTTTGTATAAAAACATTATCTGACGTCATTGTTTTTTTGCTTATATTTTAATTTTTGAAAAGGGAACTATGTAAAAATAGGATTTGAGGATTTATAATTATTATGAAACTAGACGCCCCGCGGCGTGTCATACGCCACAGACTTGCTCATGGAGAGTGCAGAGAAAGTGGAGAAAGAACGGACACAAAGTACATCACGAAGAAATCAAAACAACGCGAGTGAACGTCGGTTAATAAACGGGAGGCGGTTAACAACAGCCTCAGTGTGCATGTCTTTACGTTAACTCGCTATTTTTATTTACTTAGTGCTGCTTTTTGTGTCTGTACTCTCCCCCCTCCCAAACCCTTTTTTGCACTTTCTATGATGAGCAAGTCTGCGGCGTACACTATGCCGCGGATCTCTCAAGAGTTCCTTCTTTTCATTCACTTTTCGGGAACGCGGTGGTCGAGTGGCAGCGCGCTGGACTGTCGGTTCGAATCCGTGTGAAGGCAAGGGCTTGTTCCCGGGGCCTAGGGCGTCCCTGAGTCACCCCGCTCCGAATGGGTACCTAACACTACATGTAGTTAGGCGGCTGGGTAATGCGTGGAACCCACAAAGCCGTGGCCTGTGAATGCTGCATCACTTGCCAAACAGATCATCTGTCATGGTCTGTGGACGCAACTATCTTCTGAATAGAAGGAGCGTCTGTACAGATAAGTCAAGTCAAGTCACTTACAGCCGTGTGACCAAACCCACCCCAGTTTGACAAATATGTCTTTCAGGAAGTCTTCACCCGTCACTAAATCATTAGCGGGCTTATACTACGCCGCCGGTCAGCTTGTATATTATATAATACTAGCGTACACCCGCCAAAAATGACGGAAGATTTCAGCTGAAATCTATTTCTATATATATAAAAATCAAAGTATGTCTGTGTGTGTGTGCATGTCCTTTATTAATCCGATCGTCACGAAATTTTTGGAGACTGTTAAGTACCTACCTGGGATGGTAACTGGCAACTTTGTTTTCTAAATTTAACACTCATGGGGCACCGGGGGCCCATAATATCATTTTTTGCTAATATGAGCTATATAAAAATTAGTTTAAGCGCTAGCTACTGTGTAAATTGTTGCATCTTAACCAAACTTTGTATATGACAACTAGATAGCCAATACTAAAATACTATAGGGCACTGAACTGCAAATAGTCATTCCTTTGGGGCTGGGGGCCCAAAAATTCACATTTCTTAAACGTTTAAAATTGTATTCACCATTCAGTAATTAACAATCTTGACAAATAATGACACATGTATCCATATTATACAAATTGAAATGAACAGGGGTTTTTAACTTTATATCTTGCACTGAATGGGCCCCAGGACCCTGATGTCTTTTTTTGCTTATATAAGATATATAAAAATTAGTTTATGCGTAAACTACAGAGTTAATGAATGGATCTAAACCAAAATTTAAATACAAAGACTTGGTAGCCCATATTAAAATACTATAGGGCACATAACTTCAAATGTCCATTCCTTCGGGGCCGGAGGCCCCCAATGTCTTTTCTTCGTATATGTTTAATGTATTTTCCCCCATTCAATTTTTCACGATCTTGAGGAATATATCTATGAGAAAACTTAATTAAATGAAAAGGTTTTTGAAATTTACATCTATCACCAAATGGGCCCAGGGGCCCTAAATGTCTATTTTTCTTATATCTTCTATTATATAAAAATCAAAGTATGTCTGTGTGTGTGTGTGTGCATGTCCTTTATAGCTGACTACACTATTCATCCGATCGTCATGAAATCTTTGAAGACTGTTAAGTACCTACCTGGCATGGTAACTGGCAACTTTGTTTTCTAAATTTAACACTCATGGGGCACCAGGGGCCCTTAATGTCATTTGTTGCTTATATGAGCTATATAAAAATTAGTTTAAGCGCTAGCTACTTTGTAAATTGTTGCATCTTAACCAAACTTTGTATATGACAACTAGATAGCCAATATTAAAATACTATAGGGTACTGAACTGCAAATAGTCATTCCTTTGGGGCTGGGGGCCCAAAAATTCACATTTCTTAAACGTTTAAAATTGTATTCACCATTCAGTCATTAAAATCTTGACAAATAAGGACACAAGTATCCAATATTATACAAATTGAAATGAACAGGGGTTTTGAACTTTATATCTTGCACTGAATGGGCCCCGGGACCCGTAATGTCTTTTTTTGCTTATATAAGATATACAAAAATTAGTTTATGCATTAGCTACTGAGTAAATGAATGGATCTAAACAAAAATTGGAATACAAAAACTTGGTAGCCCATATTAAAATACTATAGGGCACATAACTTCAAATGTCCATTCCTTCGGGGCCGGGGGCCCCCAAATGTCTTTTCTTCGTATATGTTTAATGTATTTTCCCCCATTCAATTTTTCACGATCTTGAGGAATATATCCCATCCTGTCATTTTTTGCTAATATGAGCTATATAAAAATTAGATTAAGCGCTAGCTACTGTGTACATTGTTGGATCTTAACCAAACTTTGTATATGACAACTTAATAGCCAATATTAAAATACTATAGGGCACTGAACTCCCAATAGTCATTCCTTTGGGGCTGGGGGTCAAAAATTCCCATTTCTTAAATGTTTATGATTTTATTAACCATTCAGTTTATTAACAATCTTGACAAATAATGACACATGTATGATCATGTATCCATATTATACAAATTGAAATGAACAGGTGTTTTGAACTTTATATCTTGCACTGAATGGGCCTTGGGGCCCTTAATGTCTTTTTTGCTTATATAAGCTATATAAAAATTAGTTTATACGTTAGCTACTGAGTAAATGAATGGATCTTAACCAAAGTTTCAATACAAAAACTTAGCAAACCCATACTAAAATAGTATAGGGCACAGAAATTCAAACGTCCATTCCTTCGGGGCCACGGGCGCCTAATGTATTTTTTCGTATATGTTTAAGATATTTTTCTACATTCAATTTTTCACGATATTGAGGATTATATTTTTGAGGAAACTGTTTTAAAATGAACATGTTTTTTAAATTAAGAACTTTCAACAAAAGGGCCCAGGGGCCCCTAAATGCCGTTTTGTTCTTATATTAGTTGTATAAAAATTAGTATTATCGTAAAATACTGAGAAAATTAATGTATCTTGACCCATTTTAGTAACTGAGGGGTCTATATTTTATTACGATAGGGCACTGAACTCCTAATTTTCATTCTCACGGGGCTGGGGGCCCAAAATGTCTTTTTTAAGTAAATATTTAATAATTTATCGTCCATTCAATTTTAAACAATATTGAGAAACATAAATAAATGTATGTATTTTGAAATTTATTCAAATGAACATATGTTTCGCACTTTATTTTTTCAATAATTGGGCCCTGGGGCCCTTAATGCCGTTTTTTGATAATACGAGCTTTATAAAAAAATTAGTTTATGCGTTAGCTACTGACTAAATGATTGGATCTTAACCAAACTTTGTATACAAAAACTTGGTAGCCCATATTAAAATACTCTAGGGCACTTGACTCCTTATGGCCACTCTTTCGGGGCTGGGGGTCCAAAATATCTTTTTACTTAAACGTTTAAGATTGTATTCCCCAATTCAATTATTTAAAAAACTTGACAAATAATGGTAAATGTATCCATTATCATCCATATTAAAATGAACAGGTGTTTTGAACTTTATATCTTGCCCTGAATGGGCCCTGGGGCCCTTAATGTCGTTTTTTGCTAATATGAGATATATAAGAATTCGTTTCTGCATTAGCTACTTGGTAAATGAATTGGACTTCACCAAAATTTGCACACAAAAACTTGGTAGCCCATATTAATATACTTAGGGGCACTGAACTTCTAATGTCAATATCTTCCGGGCCGGGGGCCCCAAATTTCTTTTTTTCGTATATTTTTAAGATATGCTTCCTATTTACTTTTTTAAAGACCTTGAGAAATATATTAACAATAAAACTGAATTAAAATGAACAGGTTTTTGAAATTGACCTCTTGCACCGAATGGGCCGGGGGCCCCTTAATGTCATTTCCCCCCTAAATTAGCTAAATAATAAGTAGTTTAAGCGTTAAATAATGAGAAAATAACTGGATTTGGACCAAACTTAGTATATAAAAACTTAATAGCCTATATTAATATAGTAATATA
Organism: Ampullaceana balthica; assembly: GCA_944989445.1. NCBI lineage: Eukaryota > Metazoa > Mollusca > Gastropoda > Lymnaeidae > Ampullaceana > Ampullaceana balthica. The sequence goes on from CALYLW010001449.1 coordinate 342,815, forward strand.
GGGTAGTGAACTCTTAATGTCCATTCCCTGGGAGCTGCGTTCCCCAAATGTCTTTTTAAAGAACTTTATTAATTTTATTCCCTATTCAATTTTACACGATATTTAGGAATATAGCTTGAGTACAATGGCAATAAAAAACTATATAATCACTAATTTTGATGGCTGGGGTCCTTAATATCGTTTCTTCTTTTGTACGCTATTTAATTATTAATTTATTTATCCGTTTGCTATGAAACTTGGAAGTTTTTTTCGCACTTCCGCGAAGGTTTCTGTCATTATTGTTTTTAAACATACTACTCATTGGTTTCTTTAATTTTTTTCATTTTTACTGAGATCGTTGCAACCCACGACGGGTCTGCTAGTATTTTATAAAAATGAACTTTTTTTAGGGGCGCCTACGGCGCCGACCTTTTTCAAAAGCCCAACTAACTTGTCCTTGTTTGATAAATACGAAATATTAAACTTTCTGAAATGTACACAAAGTATTTTATAATAGGGGTTGCATTTTATTTTTTTGATTTTATAATTAACCATAATCAAATCCTCTTTTTACATTGATCCATTTTCCAAAATTAAAATATGAGCAAAAACAAATGACGTCATATAATATTTTTGTACAGCGCATATTTAATTTGCACACCTATTGATGCTTTGGTGCAGTAATTTGGTTTTCCCTGCTTTCTAAAATTAGTAGCGTCAGAACTGACTGACAGACACTACTTGCGTGACAATTGCAAATTATATTGTTTAATATAAAAATATACATCTGTAACACTGAGGGACATAGCCTAGTTCAACAGTCCATATCAATTTTAAAATAAAATTATTTTTTATTAATTGAAAATATAGACTTAAAATTCATAATAATTTTGGTTTTGAGAATAACAGAGCGTTCGGTTTTTATCGCCGTAAAATATTATATGACTTCAATTACCTAAACAACTATAAAATACTCTGTGTACATTTCAAGAAGTTTAATATTTCATATTTATCAAACAAGGATTTTTTTTGGGGGGGGGTGGGGGGGGTTTGTAAAAAGTAGTCGCCATAGGCGCCCTACAACCTCTAGTCGTGTATATTATCAAGTCTTGTGGGGAAGATGAAGATGTTTCACACACACACAGCCATACGCACACACGCAGATATATATATATATATATAAATATATATATAATTATATATTTTGATATTTTTTGGGGTTACTTTATGACTCCTGTATTAAACACTAGAGATATGAATGTTCCGATTTAAACGTTCAATTACTAAGGTTATATAAAATCACTTATTTTTTGTTAGGTATATCTCTGTGTGCGATGATTCAAGTTAGATTTTCTGGTTTAAATATAATATTTGTCCTGAATTTACTATTGAGAATGCAAATTATAGGTTTATATACATATAACAATTTAATTATATGATATTGAGACAATTTACGTACAATAAAGAGCACTGGGGAAGTAAACTAAAAAATCAATGAGGTAAAAATATAATTTGAAAACATTCATAGCAAAAGAAATCAAAGTTACAGAGCGGCTTAGCAAAGAATACTGAGAACGAGGCTACGCCTAATAGTCATGAATAGCGTCGAGCTCATGTTTAGTTGTAAATTTCTTAAGTATTGGACTGTTTTGTTCTTGTTATTTCTGGATCAGGATGTTCTTTATGGATCCCTGTTTTGGGCGAGTTACCTTTTTCATTTCTAAAAATGTTGGATTGTTTATTTTTTGGCTGTTTTTCTTTGCAGACACAACGTCTTTGTCCGACTACAATGTCAGCCATCTTTGTTCTTACGATCAACGTTCGGACAAGCCCACGAAGCGGACAATAGCAATGCCCGACAGCACACAGGTGGGCGACCAATACACTACACACGAAATTGCCTTTTATCAATGAACACGAAGTATACACGCATAACATCTGAACTGGTGTGTATACTTAAGGATCTGTGTATTGGCCGAAACCATCCTCGGAAGCGTAAATCTCGTGGTGGGAAACGAAAACAGAGACGAATCCCTGTCCTTATTTTCAAACAAAGACCGTACTCTGATTTTCATGTTGGTGTAGACAGCCATCAACGTTCTTATAACATTTCAAATGTTTTAACTATCAAAACGTCTCCCAACTATACAGAAATAAATCTCTGCATCGCGTCATTTAACGCTCAGTCACTTGGTCCATGTGACAAACGTACCGCTGTATGCGAATTTATCATGGACAGGCAGATAGACATCATGTTTATTCAGGAGACCTGGTTTCGACAAACTGGTGATGAGGGAAAGTGTGCTGATATTGCTCCACTCGGCTATTCTGTTCGATCATTTCCACGTTCCACTCGAGGTGGAGGCCTAGCTGCTGTCAACAGAAGTACGCTGTCACAAGAGCTTTTATTTGTAACAGAATTCGAATTTGCACACACATCATTTGAGTTAGTTCAAATCACATTGTCAGTGCCCCATCGTATCATCCACTTTATGTGCATCTACCGTGTCTTTCCGAGTAAAAAAAAATAAATTAAGAAATGCCAAATTTCTTGAGGAATTCCAGGAACTTTTGGACCATGCCAACACTCTGCCTGGCACTTATAGGATAGTAGGAGACATTGGACCATGCCAACACTCTGCCTGGCACTTAAATGATAGAAGGAGACATTGGACCATGCCAACACTCTGCCTGGCACTTACATGAATAGTAGGAGACATTGGACCATGCCAACACTCTGCCTGGCACTTACATGATAGTAGGAGACATTGGACCATGCCAACACTCTGCCTGGCACTTACATGATAGTAGGAGACATTGGACCATGCCAACACTCTGCCTGGCACTTACATGATAGTAGGAGACATTGGACCATGCCAACACTCTGCCTAGCACTTACATGATAGTAGGAGACATTGGACCATGCCAACACTCTGCCTGGCACTTACATGATAGTAGGAGACATTGGACCATGCCAACACTCTGCCTGGCACTTACATGATAGTAGGAGACATTGGACCATGCCAACACTCTGCCTGGCACTTACATGATAGTAGGAGACATTGGACCATGCCAACACTCTGCCTGGCACTTACATGATAGTAGGAGACATTGGACCATGCCAACACTCTGCCTGGCACTTACATGATAGTAGGAGACATTGGACCATGCCAACACTCTGCCTGGCACTAACATGATAGTAGGAGACATTGGACCATGCCAACACTCTGCCTGGCACTTACATGATAGTAGGAGACATTGGACCATGCCAACACTCTGCCTGGCACTTACATGATAGTAGGAGACATTGGACCATGCCAACACTCTGCCTGGCACTTACATGATAGTAGGAGACATTGGACCATGCCAACACTCTGCCTGGCACTTACATGATAGTAGGAGACATTGGACCATGCCAACACTCTGCCTGGCACTTACATGATAGTAGGAGACATTGGACCATGCCAACACTCTGCCTGGCACTTACATGATAGTAGGAGACATTGGACCATGCCAACACTCTGCCTGGCACTTACATGATAGTAGGAGACATTGGACCATGCCAACACTCTGCCTGGCACTTACATGATAGTAGGAGACATTGGACCATGCCAACACTCTGCCTGGCACTTACATGATAGTAGGAGACATTGGACCATGCCAACACTCTGCCTGGCACTTACATGATAGTAGGAGACATTGGACCATGCCAACACTCTGCCTGGCACTTACATGATAGTAGGAGACATTGGACCATGCCAACACTCTGCCTGGCACTTACATGATAGTAGGAGACATTGGACCATGCCAACACTCTGCCTGGCACTTACACGATAGTAGGAGACATTGGACCATGCCAACACTCTGCCTGGCACTTACATGATAGTAGGAGACATTGGACCATGCCAACACTCTGCCTGGCACTTACATGATAGTAGGAGACATTGGACCATGCCAACACTCTGCCTGGCACTTACATGATAGTAGGAGACATTGGACCATGCCAACACTCTGCCTGGCACTTACATGATAGTAGGAGACATTGGACCATGCCAACACTCTGCCTGGCACTTACATGATAGTAGGAGACATTGGACCATGCCAACACTCTACCTGGCACTTACATGATAGTAGGAGACATTGGACCATGCCAACACTCTGCCTGGCACTTACATGATAGTAGGAGACATTGGACCATGCCAACACTCTGCCTGGCACTTACATGATAGTAGGAGACATTGGACCATGCCAACACTCTGCCTGGCACTTACATGATAGTAGGAGACATTGGACCATGCCAACACTCTGCCTGGCACTTACATGATAGTAGGAGACATTGGACCATGCCAACACTCTGCCTGGCACTTACATGATAGTAGGAGACATTGGACCATGCCAACACTCTGCCTGGCACTTACATGATAGTAGGAGACATTGGACCATGCCAACACTCTGCCTGGCACTTACATGATAGTAGGAGACATTGGACCATGCCAACACTCTGTCTGGCACTTACATGATAGTAGGAGACATTGGACCATGCCAACACTCTGCCTGGCACTTACATGATAGTAGGAGACATTGGACCATGCCAACACTCTGCCTGGCACTTACATGATAGTAGGAGACATTGGACCATGACAACACTCTGCCTGGCACTTACATGATAGTAGGAGACATTGGACCATGCCAACACTCTGCCTGGCACTTACATGATAGTAGGAGACATTGGACCATGCCAACACTCTGCCTGGCACTTACATGATAGTAGGAGACATTGGACCATGCCAACACTCTGCCTGGCACTTACATGATAGTAGGAGACATTGGACCATGCCAACACTCTGCCTGGCACTTACATGATAGTAGGAGACATTGGACCATGCCAACACTCTGCCTGGCACTTACATGATAGTAGGAGACATTGGACCATGCCAACACTCTGCCTGGCACTTACATGATAGTAGGAGACATTGGACCATGCCAACACTCTGCCTGGCACTTACATGATAGTAGGAGACATTGGACCATGCCAACACTCTGCCTGGCACTTACATGATAGTAGGAGACATTGGACCATGCCAACACTCTGCCTGGCACTTACATGATAGTAGGAGACATTGGACCATGGCAACACTCTACCTGGCACTTACATGATATTAGGAGACATTGGACCATGCCAACACTCTGCCTGGCACTTACATGATAGTAGGAGACATTGGACCATGCCAACACTCTGCCTGGCACTTACATGATAGTAGGAGACATTGGACCATGCCAACACTCTGCCTGGCACTTACATGATAGTAGGAGACATTGGACCATGCCAACACTCTGCCTGGCACTTACATGATAGTAGGAGACATTGGACCATGCCAACACTCTGCCTGGCACTTACATGATAGTAGGAGACATTGGACCATGCCAACACTCTGCATGGCACTTACATGATAGTAGGAGACATTGGACCATGCCAACACTCTGCCTGGCACTTACATGATAGTAGGAGACATTGGACCATGCCAACACTCTGCCTGGCACTTACATGATAGTAGGAGACATTGGACCATGCCAACACTCTGCCTGGCACTTACATGATAGTAGGAGACATTGGACCATGCCAACACTCTGCCTGGCACTTACATGATAGTAGGAGACATTGGACCATGCCAACACTCTGCCTGGCACTTACATGATAGTAGGAGACATTGGACCATGCCAACACTCTGCCTGGCACTTACATGATAGTAGGAGACATTGGACCATGCCAACACTCTGCCTGGCACTTACATGATAGTAGGAGACATTGGACCATGCCAACACTCTGCCTGGCACTTACATGATAGTAGGAGACATTGGACCATGCCAACACTCTGCCTGGCACTTACATGATAGTAGGAGACATTGGACCATGCCAACACTCTGCCTGGCACTTACATGATAGTAGGAGACATTGGACCATGCCAACACTCTGCCTGGCACTTACATGATAGTAGGAGACATTGGACCATGCCAACACTCTGCCTGGCACTTACATGATAGTAGGAGACATTGGACCATGCCAACACTCTGCCTGGCACTTACATGATACTAGGAGACATTGGACCATGCCAACACTCTGCCTGGCACTTACATGATAGTAGGAGACATTGGACCATGCCAACACTCTGCCTGGCACTTACATGATAGTAGGAGACATTGGACCATGCCAACACTCTGCCTGGCACTTACATGATAGTAGGAGACATTGGACCATGCCAACACTCTGCCTGGCACTTACATGATAGTAGGAGACATGAACATTCATTATGATCAACCGCAGAATCCCATGACAGCAAAGATGGTCGAGCTTTTGGATTCATTCAACATTGATCAAATGATTGATAAACCTACCCATAATAGAGGACATATAATTGATTGGGTATGGCACAGACCTGACGATTGCCTTGTCAAATCCGCAATCGTAACAGAGAAGCTGTCCTTGGATCACTTTTGTGTTAGTTGTGAACTTAGGGTGATTGCCCCCCCTCCTCCCACAAAATTCCGGGACCTTCGCAATATGCGTGCCATGAACCACGACGCCTTCCGGCAAGATTTAAGTGTGGCCGTGTCCCCTGACCTCTGCCCCACTTTGGATAAAATGAATAGTACATTACTCTCTGTTCTGGACTTATATGCCCCTGTCACCCGCCACAATGTCAAGTCAACACGATCAGCTCCGTGGTATTCAACAATAAGGGAAGAACTTCGACGCGCCAAGAAAGCTCGACGTATAGCAGAAAAGACTTGGTTGAAGTCGAGACTTGTCGTCAATAAGCAAATTTATTCCGCTGCCAAGCGATGTGTTACTAATGTTGTACATCACGCAAAAACATCATATTTTAATAATAAAATAATCACAAGTAGTACTAGTAGGCATCTATTTAATGTATGTAATAACCTCAGAGGGAGTGGTAAAGCTATAGTCCTTCCCTCTGTGTATCCCCTGCATCAGCAACCCGATATATTTTGTAACTTTTTTATCAACAAAATTGCTAAAATTCGTGATGAACTTGACAGAACGTTGTTGCCACCACATGATTATCTCGTTCTTTTGCTGTGAGGTCAAGCTTTGACATGATCCAGCCTGTTACGGAAAATGAGGTCAAAAATATTATTCTAAAATCGAAACCAACGTCCTGTCCTCTTGATCCCATCCCTACACCACTATTGGTTGAGTCATTAGATCATTTACTCCCAACAGTAACTAATATATTTAATGAAAGTCTATAATCTGGCACATTTCCTTCATTATGTAAATCTGCTATTATAAAACCCTTGCTGAAAAAAAAGGGTAAGACCAAAACAATTTAAACAACTATCGACCTGTGTCTAATATTTCATTTTTGTCGAAAGTCATTGAAAAACTAGTCTTTAAACAACTTTTTGCTTATCTAAATGACCACACTCTTCTAAGTCCTAATAAGTCGGCCTACAGACCTTCTCGCAGCACAGAGACCACCCTGTTGAAGGTAACAAATGACCTCCTACTCGCACTGGACAGTGGGAAAATTTCTATATTGGTCCTCTTAGATCTTAGTGCAGCCTTTGACACTGTCGACCATCAAACACTGCTGAAAACCCTGCAAAATTATTTTGGAGTTTCTGGCTCAGTTCTGGCTTGCTTTCAATCGTACTTATCTAACAGATCACAGGTAGTATCAGTAGATGGCTGTATCTCTCACAAAGCTGACTTGCTTTATGGTGTGCCTCAGGGCTCTGTTTTGGGTCCGGTACTTTTTGTACTGTATACAAGGCCACTACTTCTACTGCTCGAAAAGCATTCAGTTAAAAGCCAATCATTTGCAGATGTTACTCAGCTATATACTCACACTGATCCCTCTAATATAGATTTCGTTGTCCAATTGTTGCAAGAGTGCAATGCTGAGGTTAAGTCTTGGATGACGTTCAGCAAACTCAAGCTGAATTATGACAAGACTGAAGCACTTCTATTTTGCAACAATAAATCACGCAGTACTTTGTCTCTTCCGAAGTCAATTCACGTAGCCAGTTCGGATATTCTGTTCACACCATCGACTAGGAATCTTGGCTACATTATTTCTGACAACATGTCTATTAAAAGCTTCATCAATCACATTTGTCGCTCTGCCTACACTTCCATTCGTTAGATCAGCTCAATCCGTCATTACTTAACAGTTAGTGCAACAAAAACTATAGTCTGTGCTCTTGTACTAGCTCGTATGGATTACTGCAATTCTCTTTTGTCAGGTGCGCCAAAACAATGCATTGAAAAACTACAGAAAGTTCAAACTTCAGCTGCCAGACTGGTGCTGGAGGCAAAAAAACATGACCATGTTACTCCACTTCTTCACTCACTTCATTGGCTTCCTATACAAGCCCGTATTGATTACAAACTGGCTGTTCTCTGTCACAACTTCTTTTCGGACTCAAGCCCATCGTATCTTACTGAACTTTTGTCGGTCTACTCACCCACTCGCCAGCTACGATCTTCTGCAGACACACGCGTTCTCTCTCTTCCTAAGACACGCACCAAAACATTTGGGGAAAGGGTGTTCTCTTTTTGTGCAGCCAAACAATGGAATTCTCTACCATTACACATACGTAGTATTCAAACAACCAAGTACTTCAAGACTGCACTTAAGACACATGTTTTCAAAATTAATGAAACAACATTTCTTGTAAATGATTAATGTAGCTTATGCATAATGTACTGTAATTTTTGTGTTTGTTATGATATGAAAGTTAATTTAATACTTATAGGTATGTTATTTCTTTCATGTAAAGCGCTGTGAGCCCAGTTCCTTATTGGGATACAGCGCTATATAAATAATCAATTTATTATTATTATTATTATTATTATTTGGATTAAAACATATAGAGTGTTTCACACGCTTACAGAATTCATAAATATATTTACCCTCAATTATGTATGATTGTGGCCTAACGCTAAGGGACATCACTCTGATTTTTTAAAAAATTAAAAATATAGACTTAAAATCACAATCATTTTGGTTTCCAGATTAACATTAACTAATCAACGCACGAACCTTTGACGTCAGCATTTGTGTTGTTAACAGTGCTGACTGACTCAAAGAGTTTTTTTTTGGTGCAGTATTTTGGTGTGCTGCTTTCTAAGATTAGTTTAAAAATTGTGTTGTGATTAACACTAAAAAAATATATAAATACTTTGTGTACATTTCAGAAATATTTGGGATTTATCATACAAGGATACGTTACTTGGGCTTTTGACCCCAAAAAGTGGGTGCCGTAGGCGCCCTACAACCACTATTATAAAATACTTCGTGTACATTTAAGGAAATTTAATATTACGTATTTATCATACAAGGACAAGTTAGTTGTGATTTTGATAAAGATGGGCGCCGCAGCACAACCTAGTTTAAAAATAAAAGGCGTATGTATCCACAAACACAACACAACAAAACAAAAAAGAAAATATTTTTTAAAAATCCCCATACAAAATAAACTAAGACTATTTTCATAAATAGTTTACACATTACATGTAGGGTCCTATATATTCGTTGAATCAAATATCTACAATTTTGCTGTTTCACTAAGCGATGAAATTCATTTTTTAATTCTCTTTTCCGATGAGACATTGTATTTTATAAATTTGATCATCCGCCCCTCTTTATTTCCATTATTAGATGATGGATATAACATTTTTTTATTTGTAAAGTTAAATATACAATTCAGAATTTAAGTTTTTATTATTTTTTTTTAAAAAGTTATGTTAAACAGAGATAAAACTTTTTAAGGAAAAACTTGCGATTGGTACTAAGGGCACGATATGTGTTATCAGGGTTATATGTACTAAGTTTTGTTTTTATCTGTCCTTTAGTCCGGTGGCCTATGATAAGATTATATTAATTTATCAAATATAAGAGAAAATGATATTACTGTATATTATTTTAACTTAAGTTGTGTCATATTTTGGTAAATAATGTTAAGGTATGAGTATGCGCAAATAAAGCCTTCTATTCATATGAGAAGTTAGACACTTAATGATAAGTGACCGAGGGATTAGACCATGTGTGGTCAGGCCTGTAGTAGCTTAGAGCCATTTTAAAGTATAAAAAATTTGTTGAGAGCCTCATTGAAGCACTGTGGGTCATTAAACTTGGCTTGGAAATCTTCCAGCAAGCCCTGTAACATATATTTCATAAATTGTATGCGAGCCGCTATTTGAAAATAGAAGATCTGCATGCGGCTCGCGAGCCTCGGTTTGACCACCATTGGATTAGGCTGTCATTAGTATAGAAAACAGAAAAACAAAAATAAATGAATAAAAAATATTCAAATTGTTCATATTAAAGAGATATCCAATCGTATTTTTACATTATACACTTTTTGTTAAAATTTTATATTTTTTAGTTTCTAAATATAAATCGGAAACTTTTTAACCGCTCGCCCCCCCAAAAACTAAACAAAAAACAAAAAAAAACACAAACAATCAATCAAATATTTTTTTTACATTATAACTACGTGACATGTATTCACTTAAAGCAGTGTCTCATAACATTTCCTTACTATTTAAAATATACGTTTTATTAAATTATGAATTTTGAGGAACCATAAATACTAAATTGATAATTTCATCCCCACGTGTAATAAATAAACATAATCGACAGTTTTCCAAAAGATCTGTACCACTCTCGTCTTTCAAAAAGCTTGTATATATTTACGACACTGAATCTTCACACAGTTATAAGTAATACAAAATTTGTAACAGCATATTATTATTAAACAATATAATTTGCATTTGTCACGCAAGTCAGTCAGTCTGTCCTGACACTACTAAATTTAGAAAGCAGGGAAAACCAATTTACTGCACCAATGCATCAAAAGGTGTTCAAATTAAAGATGCGCTGTAAAAAAATATTATGTGCCGTATTGTTTTCGCTCATATTTTAATTTTGGGAAAGAGATCAATATAAAAAGAGGATTTGATGATGGTTAATTATAAAATTATAAAATACTTTGTGTACATTTCAGCTGAAAACTTCCGTCATTTTAACGGGTGTACGCTAGTCTATATATATATGTATATAAATCAAAGTATGTATGTGTCTGTGTGTGCATGTATTTTATTGCTGACTAAACCATTCACCCGATCGTCATGAAACGTTTCGAGACTGTTGAGTATGCTTTCGAGATGGTAACTGGCTACTTTTTTTTCGGAATTTAACACTGATGAGGCGCCGGGGGACCATAATGTCATGTTTTGCTTATATAAGCTATATAAAATTTGTTTAAGCGTTATCTACTGTGTTAATTGATTAATCTTAACTAAACGTTGTATATAAAATCTTGAAAAACAATATTAAAATACTATAGGGCAATAAACTCTTAATTACGAATCCTTCGGTCCTGGGGGCCCAAAATGCCTTTTTTCTTAAACGTTTAAGAATTTATCCCCCATTCATTTATTAACGATCTTGAAAAATATTGATAAATGCATCTATTATTATCCATATTCAAACGAACAGGTGTTTTGAACTTTGTGTTTTGCATAGAATGGCCCTGGGCCCTTAGTGTCGTTCTTTGCTTATATAAGCTGTATAAAATAAAGTTTATGCGTTGGCTACTGAGTAAATGAATGGGTCTTAACCAAACTTTGTATTCAAAAACTTGGTATGCCATGTTAAAATACTTAATGGCACTGAACTTCTAATGTCAATTTCTTCGGGGCCGGGGGCCCCAAATGTCTTTTTTCGTAAAGGTTTAAGATATTTTTCATATACGTGATTGTCAATAGTGTCTACAGTGTCATAAGTACTTGTTCCTTCTCGATGCATATTTCTTTTATTTCTATAATTCATGTCATGGTTTTCATTCTTTCTCCATGGTTGATCATAATTTCTTATTCTGGAATCAAAACTATATCTGCATCTACATGATCTCCTATATTGATTATATTTTCTATATCTTGAATTTTGATTATATATGTGAATTTGTAAATATCTCCATTCTGTTTTGTATCTTGTTGGACTGCCCTTGGGTGACATCCTATTTGTCTGTCTTTTGTTGTGATAACAATGTTTTGCCATGTGTCCAGGCTTGTTACAATAATAACAAATGATTCCTGCTTCTTTACTTTTAATTGTAGCCAAGAAATCTTGTCTCTTATCCATCTCAACTTCAGGAAGTGATTCTTTGAAAGTTCGTAGGGCACTAGTTAATTGAGATTGAGTCCTTATCTTTGTTTCTGCCAGATATGTGTACAATTCTGATGTGGCACTTTCTAGAGAGGTATCTATTAAAATCATGTCCAGTATTGCTTTTGGATCAGTGATATCTATGGTTGCCAGTTCTAACCATTTAGTTAACTTTACTTGTGCCTCATGCACTATGATTTGTGGATCCTTGTCCATTTTTGATCCTGATTTTATGAAATTCTCTTCTGTAGTTGTTTTCTGATTTGCCAAATAAACATCAAAGCTTTTTTAACATTCTTGTATGTATTTTTATCTTCTTTTGGTACGGAGTTATAAACTTCAAATGACTCCCCTGATAATTTAATCAATAATTGTGTTGTCCAATCTTTCTCTTCGTATCCTTTCATTACCATTATTGACTCAAAGTAGTCTAGGTAAACATCCATTTTTTATTTTTTGCAGTCATATTTCCTGACTTTTATCGGATCTTTTTGTATTACTTTTTCATTGGTATCGTTGCTGTAGCCTCTACTTTCCAAATCTATTTGTAATTTTAAATGATCATTTTTCAGTTGTTCTAGTTCTCTTTTTTTATTTTTTGTTCTCTTTCAATGATTTGTCTTTGTCTATCTTTTTCATTATCTTTTTCCTCAGTTTCCTTCACTTTGTCTTCCACGTATTCTCTTAAGTCTTTGCCACTCAAACCAAACTTTTTGGCTATGGCCGTGAACTCTTTGTAGTAATCCATGATGTCTGCTTTAAATTTATTTAATTATATCTTTTCTTTGATCTGTTAGTTCATTTATTTACACTGCTGCTTAGTGTTTCTTTATTTACGTCAGGCTTGTTTTGTTTATAGTTGTATTTTTAAATTAATCACAGTAACTCAGACAGTAGGCCTACGACTTGACCCGGATATTCAATGTGTAAAGTTTGTTCTCAAACACCGCACCTGACCCACATATTTTCACTGCTGTACTGTTTAGTGACCTTGACTTTAACTTGGATGCGCTGACCTCAACTTTTTAGTTAAAATAATTTTGGGCACGTTTTTATTTGTCCGCCATATTGGAAAAAAATGGTCTATATATCAAATATTTCCATTTGTTCTAAATCAGCCAAAAAAAATTATTTTCAATGTTTCACCAACCTCCTTTTACTAGAATCAACAGTGTCCTCCTGATACACAGGGTATTTCTATTAAAGATGAGCTCCGAATGTTTCAGTTTCACAATCACAATGACAATGTTAAATCCTTCTAATCCTGTTTTTCTTCTGACACCATGTGTAACTGGCCGTGTGGGCGTGACTTTATCAACTATATCTTTCTCACAATGATTTCACGAGGCACTGTTTCAACAAAATAACTTTTAATCACAACTCTATGTACATTTATTAACATCAAGTATATCTCACGTCTGTAAAATAGAACCACACTCCATTCGCCATGTCTTCTTCTCCCCGATCATGTGAACACTACCAATTCACCTCTGACCTCTCTCAGGTGACAGTTAAGATCCATTCATTGACTTAGTAGCAAACAGATATACTAAATATTATATAGCTCATATAAACCCAAAACGACATTAAGGGCCCCAGGGCCCATTTTGTGCAAGACATAAAGTTCGAAACACCTGTTCCTTTCAATACGGATAATAATGGATGCTTTTTACATTTTTTTTCAAGATTGTTAATAAATGAATGGGGAATAAATTATTAAAAGTTTAAGAAAAAATGCATTTTTGGCCCCTAGGCCCTAAGAAATGGACATTAGGAGTTTATTGCCCTATAGTATTTTAATATTGGCTGTCAAGTTTTTTTATACAAAGTTTAGTTAAGATCCATCAATTAACACAGTAGCTAACGCTTAAAATAATTTGTATATAGCTGATATAAAAAAAAACATGACTATATGGGCTCCCGGCGCCCCATGAGTGTTAAATTTCGAAAAAAGGAGCCAGTTACCATCCCGGGTGCATACTCAACAGTTTCGAAAAGTTTTATGACGATCCGATGAATGGTTTAGTCAGCTATAAATGACATGTACACACACAGAGAGACACACACACATACATACTTTGATTTTTATATATATAGATAAAGGGTCCCGGGCCTATCAGTTCAACATATGACGTTCGAAAATGTATTCATTTATATCAATTTAATAACACATATATTTATCTTTATTTCTTAATATTGTGTAAAATTGGATGGGGAATACAATATTAAAAATTTTAGAAAAAAAAGACTGTTAGGGCCCCCACCCAAGTGGAGATGGACATTATGAGCTCAGTGCCCAATGGTAATTTAATATAGGCTCTTAAGTTTCTATATACCACGTTTGATCAAAATCCAGTTATTTTCTCATTGTCTAATGATTACAACAACTTTTTATAATTAGCTCATATAAGGAAAAAATACATTAAGGTGCTGCGGGGCCCATTCGGTTCAACTGGTACATTTAAAAAATCTCTTCATTTAAATTCAGATTCATCATGGATAGTTTCTCAAGATCGTTAAAAACAGAATGGGAAATAATATCTTAAAGAAAACCAAAAAAGAAATTTATGTGTAATATGTACATTTTAAAATGATGTTTATTTTATTTCAAGTTCATCAAGGATATATTTCTCAATATCGTTAAAAACTAAATGGGAAATAATATCTTAAAGAAAACAAAAATGACATTTGGGGCCCCCGGCCCATTCGGTGTAAAATGTACATTTTAAAAGATTGTTCATTTTATCCCAAGTTAATGAAGGATATATTTCTAAAGATCATTAAGAATAGAATGGGGAATACCATCTTAAAATATATGAAAAAAAGACGTTAGGGGCCCCCCGGAGAAATAAACAGTAAACGTTCATTGTCCTTTAGTATTTTAATTGGGCTACCAAGTATTTGTATACACATTGTTGGTTAAAATACATCCATTTACTCCGTAGCTAACGCATGAACTAACTTTTATACATCTCACATTAGCAAAAAACGATATCTAGGGCCCATTCAATGTAAAAGATTATTCTTTAAATTTATTTTCTTTTCAATAAATTTCATAATGCATACATTTATTTATATTTCTGAAGATCTTACAAAATGGAATGTAAATAAAATAAACAACGTTAAGTAAAAAAAGACATTTGGGGCCCCCATCCTCGAGAGAAAGGACATTAGGAGTTCAGTGCACCATAGTAATAACTATGTAGACTTTTAAGTTTTTATATACAAAAATTGTTAAAAAAGAATGGGAAATAATATCTTTAAACATATTTTTAAAAAGACGTTCGGGGCCCGCAGCCCCGAACAAATAAACACTATATGCTGAGTGCCCTTTGTGATTTGAATATGGGCCTCCAAGGTTTTGTATACAAAATTTGATTAAGATCCATTCATTTATTCAGTAGCTAGCGCATAAACTAATTTTTATATAGCTCTTCTAGGCAAAAATGGACATTAAGGGCCCCATTGCCCATTTAGAGCAAGATAAAAAGTCAACAACGCCTGTTTATTTCAATCAATTTTATAATGGATATATGTATATATCTATATCTCTCAAAATCTTTAATAATTAAATGGGGAATAAAATTGGAAACGTTTATGAAAAAAGACATTTTGGGCCCCCAGCCCCGAAGAAATGGACATTAGCAAATTAGTGCCCTATAGCATTTCCAAATCCGCTACCAAGTTGTTACATAAAAAGTTTGATTAAGATCCATCAAATTACGCAATAGCTAAGGCTTAAAAAAATGTTATATAGCTCATATAAGAAAAAAATCTCATTATGCCCCCCCCCGGGCGCCCCATGTGTGTTAAATTTTGAAAAGTAAAGTTGCCTATTTCAATCCCGGGAGCGTACTCAAAAGTCTCCAAAAGTTTCATGGTGATCGGATGAATGGTTTAGTCAGGTATAAAAGACGTGCATACGTACATACATAGATACTTTGATTTATATATATATATATAGATTATGATGTATTAAAGCAAAATACATGTATCATTTACAATGGAACATGAAAATATATATTGATTTTTTTCTACGTCAGGATGAAATCTTATAACAAGGGCTTTTGTACTCTATCCTTTTCAACAAATGGAAAATTTAAAATCGTTTGCTGCTCGACAGGGATTTAGGTTTGACAATATGCTAATAGAGTAAATAGATTCTTGCCTGACGGCTCTGCTATAAAGTATGCAATAAATCTTACTTGAAGTGGACAAAATGCATTTCAACTTATTAGCTGAATTCGAATGAAACAAAAATAATGTTAATAAATTAAAATGAAAATTATTAGGTGATAATGAGCATTTAAAACTTACAAAATTCCTGACTGGAAAGAATAAGCTCAAGATGATCATCGTCTGAATCAAACTTAGCGAGCATACCTCCTCCTGGAATAGTCTCACAGTATTCCTAAAATGGAAATCACGAATGGAATTTACTTTTACATACATCATCTTTTATTTTTTAAAAACACATTTATACGACGTAGTAAGGCACATATATACAATAAAGAGTCTGTCGAGAAGGAGTGGCCTCAACGTGGCTCGACTGACGAGTAGGGTAGCGGAGTTTGCTGCAGTCTGAAAACGACACCTCCTGGCAGGCAATACCAAAGTCCATTATTTTATGTGTTAGGGGCTAGTCACATATGATTACAGTCGCTGTACGGATCTTAGGCTGAACATTGGATGTAATCCCGAAGCTAAAAACCAAAGTACCAGTTGAGGGTTGGTTTATTACGAATTGACCGTTTCGTACCCCTCACTAGCAATGCCATTTAGCGGTGCCGGTTTAGGGCCAGGAGAGACAGTACGGATTAGCAAAAGGTATTGCGAAAAACGTAGCTGGACGCAATCGATGAGGAAACCTTTCAAAGTGAGTAAAACCTTGGTAGGCCATTGATTATCCCCCGCCTTGCGACATCTTAATGATAGAGAATCGTATGTTTTCCCGGGGAAGCACCAAAGTTATAGCGAGTCGACGTAGGAAAAAGTATACCCCTCCTTGTGAGATCAATTTAAGTGGGAGGCATTTTCTACCACGTCCTGAATGCCCAGACGGCCGCTTCAGAAGCTACCGTTTCGGAGGGTGGGAGGGGGGGGGCGCTCTCCACTGTTGAGTCCATTTAAGGGTTGGGGTAGCTGAGGGGATTTACCGGGGAGACCCATTAAGAGTAATAAACTCTGGGCTACTGATTTTCTTCTACATGTACGTGCATATTAAGTGTGCTATAACCAGTAACAAAGAAACGATAAAAAAAATTTAAAATATTTTAATGAGAAATAAAACACATTTTAAACTCATGTTTTAAACTATACTATGTATAAAGTTATAAGTTACATGTCAATTACCTTAGCTTCCTGGAAAGTTTTAGCTTCATTAACGAATTTAAAACATTTTCCGTTTGAAGACAAGGCGTCACTCCCGGAACAAGCTGTTGTTTGAAATAAAACAATTAGAGCCTGAAGAGAGGTTTACGGGCTTTGTTCATTCTGCTTATTAAATATCATAAAGTAAAATAAAAGCTTAATCATACACACACATAACAATCACCAAACCATAGTGACACATGTTAAGTACTGAATAAAAATTCTTGTCCATTTTCGTTTATCGAAGAAATTGTTTGAAGCAAGCTTTAATGCTAAATCTGGAGACAAAGACTGCATTGACATAAACAAAAACGTCAATTTGTGAGGCTAGGCCTTAACTCTCTTCGTGAATTGTGCATGACAATCACATTATTAGATGGATAACATGTAAATAGGGTACTAGTAAACATTACAGGACGTAACACAAAAGCGAACGTTTCTACAAAGAGCATTCGTCAACGAGCAAATAGTACACAAATAAAACGAACATAAAGAAATAAAAACTTAGCTGCTGTGAAATGCTAAAGAGTCAATGAGAGCAATAGTAGGAAGAGAGTTGTACGAGTTTATATAGAAAAAGAGAGAGATGGTGTGGTAAATAAATTAGGTTGTCAATGCAAACACAACATTCATCCATGTTGTGCAAGAGTCCAATACTCTTTGATTAGTCTTTTCTCCATACTGACCCTGCCATGTGTGTTTATGCAAGAGACAACGGCGGTGACTGACAGGTCATCGACGCGCATATGGTTGCGTCCATTGAAGTGTCGGGAGACAGGCCACTGTCTTGTGTAATCGCACATACATGCTCTGCGATACGACAGTAGAGTAACCTCCCCATCTCACATATGTATTTCAAAGAGCAGCGCTTACACACAATGGTGTAGAACACATTGCGGCTAGTGCAAAGAAAGAAGTTCCTAATGTTTAATATACTTTAGGGAAGATAATCCGGTTCGTCTGGCTAACAAAGGGGCAAGTCTTGCAACGACGACAACCGTATGGATTAGTACCCAGATGGGAGAGTGGGATACAAAGGCAACTATGAACGAAAAAGTCTTGCAGGGGTGGGGCGAAGAATATGTTGCGAGTGTCAGGGTCCGCGAGAAAGATCGCGCGTTTTTTCAAAACGATTCCTTTGGATCTGATTTTGTGGCGATGGTATATGAGAAACAGTTTGCTCCTCTCATTACTGTATTTAGCCCTGATATTGTGGGGATGGTATGTGAGAAACAGTTTGGTCCTCTCATTACCGTATTTAGCCCTGCTGTTGTGGGGATGGTATGTGAGAAATGGTTTGCTCCTCACATTACTGTCTTAGCCATGATGTTGTGGGGATAGTATGTGAGAAACTGTTTGCTCCTCTCATTATTGTATTTAGCTCTGATGTTGTGGGGATGGTATGTGAGAAACAGTTTGCTCCTCTCATTACTGCCTTAGCCTTGGTGTTGTGGGGATGGCATGTGAGAAACAGTTTGCTCCTCTCATTACTGTATTTAGCCCTGATGTTGTGGGGATGGTATTTCAGAAACAGTTTGCTCCTTGCATTATTGTATTGAGCCCTGATGTTGTGGGGATGGTATGAGAGAAACAGTTTGCTCCTCTCATTACTGTCACTGTTGCGTGAAACGCCCCACCCCTTATTGTATTCAGGAGGGACAAAAAATCTGCGAGATATAATATGCCATCCCAGATGGAGATGGATTGGCCACACCCTCAGAAAGCCTACATCCATTATAACAAAACAAGTTAACACTTGGAACCCCCAGGGCAAGAGAAAAAGCCCAGAACGACCAGGAGAAGGGAACTGGAGGCAGTCACCAACAAGAATGGGCGCAGTTGGAGAGACTGGTTAAGAACCGGGATGCATGGAGAGCCTTTAATGATGATGATGATGAAATACAACACAAAGAAATCTAAACAATCCTAAGATAGATACATAGATGATAATTTTAAAACAACTTTTCTTATTCTGTATGCAAGAGCAAACAGGTACAAATTCTCTTTTTTCCATTAACAAACATGAAAAACAAAGACACCATCATCCTTTAAATGTGGTGAAAATGCAATGCTAGACATAAATCATGATAAGCATAGAACACAGTAATCTTATGTATAGTATTGTCTGTTATAAATAAGATAACTCCATAAAATAAGCTAGTTTACTTGAAATTCGAATTTCTATGCAAATTTCATTGTGTGGTTGATGATCTCTACTGGACTACTTGGATTTCACCGCAGCTAAGTCTTTTTATTATTTCGTTGTATTCGTTTCATTTGTGTACTATTTTTCCGTTGAGGAAGGCTCTTTGCCGAAACGTTCGCTGTTGTGTTACGTCCTGCCAGGCCTACTAATACCCTGTTTTATGTTATACTTTTACCTCTTGAAATGTTGCTTTGATATGACAAAATTGTCCTGGAATAAATTCTAAAATATTTGTAAGCTCAAAGACATACTATATGCCATTATAATGAACTTAAGAAAATAGAAAATTATAATTGAATATAATCCTCTTAAATAAAGAAGTTGCAAACAATTGTTTCCCCATTAATAAAATCAAAATGAGATTTAATTGAAACACAAAGTAGCCAACTTATTAATCTAAGGATTAGTGATATGTTTTTAATTTTCTGTAAAAGAAGTTCTTTGATAACTTAATCTCTTTGGGCAGTTGCTTTGCTATAATATATGCTTTTAATGAGTTTAATTTTTATACATCATAACACATATGTGTCTGGTCAGTAGTGATGTGGGACGTTTTTTGTATAGTTATTTAGTCATCATTAAAATTGAAATCAGATATTGTTCGTTATATGTTCGTGTCATTAATTGCCCTTTACAGGTATCCAGTCGATAAATTTAGTTTTGGAATTCTGAGAAAAAAATATTATTAAATATAATGCATGCTTCTGCATGCTATGTAATATGAAATAAGTTGGCATTAGCGTTTTCTTCCAATTATTAACTAGTTTAAAATTGTACGAACCTGCACTTAGAACAGCACCACCAGCATGAAGTCCAACAGCCAAAAAAACTAACTGAATCAGAATAAACATTGTGGAAGTTTCAATCTCAAGATTGCCAAGCCCTTCTATATGCTCTGTTATATATACCACAGAAAATGATGAAATTATTTGCCTATCTGTTACACACCCGTTAATATTTTAATTCTTACCGATTATTTTACATTGTAAAAAGCCAATAACTAATCCCCTTCCATTATTTGTGCATCAAGGATTAAAATTGGATTAAATTTAGGAGTTTAATCGAGCGAGGGGCCAGCTGGAGCATTGCTGATGACTGAATTGTGACTTGGCCCAACCCCACTGACAACGAAAACAAAAATATAATAACATTTTTTAAACAATAATAATTTTCGACGTAGAATTGACACCGTCCGGGGTCCAAACGAGTTGGGGTCATAAACATCTTGTTTTCGAACTGTCTGGTATCAAATAATCCGTATTCGAACAGTCCCTGGTCAAATAAACCGAGGTCGAAACGCCCTGTGGTCGAATCAGCATGTTCAAACTGCCCGGGGTCGAGTCGTACGTGGTAGAGACGTTATAAAACCAAATATTTCAACATTAGATATAGACAGAGAAGTAAAACAAACAACAATGCAGAGTCAAGAAAATAACATAATAAAACACAATGACTTAATTAAAAGAAATTTTACATTACATATACCAAGTACTACATCACATACTAGCTGGTTGGTGAGTTTGCATTATTATTGCATTACGAAGTATTAATGCAAATATCATATATTTTAAGTGTGTGTCTCAAGAATCGGATACAAATATATTTTCTTAAGGAGTGTGAAAGTGCTGCTCAACGTGATAACCCTTTAATTTCTTATCGATTTATTATTATGTTTATTATATATTCATATATGTAGATCAATGATTGAAAGAAAACATACTTTATGTTGTCATCATTGGTACCTCGGTAACTGGTAAAATATATTGATCATCGTCTCCCACTGTAGAAAAAAGATTTTTAAAAAACAACAACAAAAAACAACATTTGATTACTTTAATTTTGAATGCATTCACTTTTCAGTGTATGTTTAACGTTAATACGATTCGAAATGTTAAGTATAATAGTACGATGATGACGTTAAATATCAGGAAATACGTGAAATAAGAACATTCTTAAAAATAAATAACGATTAACACTAAATAGAAAAATGTTTCTAACAAAATAATATGTATTTTCATACTTTTTGTTCAACAAATATCATTTCAAATGAAAATATTAGTTTCTTAGAATGAGAAAATACTCGAAACACCTGCCACGCCCGCGGGGAAAAAATGGACATGTATTAATAATAATAATAATAAATTGATTATTTATATAGCGCTATATCCCAGTAAGGAACTGGGCTCACAGCGCTTTACATGAAAGAAATAACATACTTATAAGTATTAAATTAACTTTCATATCACAACAAACACAAAAAATTACAATACATTATACATAAGCTACGTTAATCATTTACAAGAAATGTTGTTTCATCAATTTTAAAAATAAGTTGTGAAAAGATGTGTCTTAAGTGCAGTCTTGAAAGACTTGGTTGTTTGAATACTA
This sequence comes from Ampullaceana balthica, assembly GCA_944989445.1. Classification (NCBI taxonomy): domain Eukaryota; kingdom Metazoa; phylum Mollusca; class Gastropoda; family Lymnaeidae; genus Ampullaceana; species Ampullaceana balthica. The sequence continues at coordinate 364,955 of CALYLW010001449.1, forward strand.
CGTATGTGTAATGGTAGAGAATTCCATTGTTTGGCTGCACAAAAAGAGAATGACCTTTCACCAAACGTTTTGGTGAGTGTCGTAGGAACAGAGAGAACGCGTGTGTCTGCAGAAGATCTTAGCTTGCGAGTGGGTGAGTAGACCGACAAAAGTTCAGTAAGATACGATGGGCATGAGTCCGAAAAGAAATTGTGACAGAGAACGGCCAGTTTGTAATCAATACGGGCTTGTATAGGCAGCCAATGAAGTGAGCGAAGAAGTGGAGTAACATGGTCATGTTTTTTTGCCTTGAGCACCAGTCTGGCAGCTGAATTTTGAACTTTCTGTATTCTTTCAATGCATTGTTTTGGCACACCAGACAAAAGAGAATTGCAGTAATCCATACGAGCCAGTACAAGAGCACAGACTAGTGTTTTTGTGGCACTAACTGTTAAGTAATGACGGATTGAGCTGATCTGACGAATGGCAGTGTAGGCAGAGCGACAGATGTGATTGATGAAGTTGTTAATAGACATGTTGTCAGAAATAATGTAGCCAAGATTCCTAGTCGATGTTGTGAACAGAATATCCGAACAATATTATTATTGAATTGAGATTAATCTAACTTGGATTTGAAATACCCACCACATTAAGATAGATGGTTGGTGAGACGGGCCGATGTTGTTTATCTAACCCTGCCACCATTACCAGCCCCACAACAAATAAAAACATTCTCTATCTTTCCAGTTGGATTTAGATTTCGGTGATGAGTTTATAGCAGTCTGTTAAAAAAATCGGTGTATTATAAAACAATTTTAGTGACATTTTATAAATGCATCCATATAAATACAAAAATATTATCTAAAGAACGTATTTTTGAAATTTATGTACTTTTTTTAATCTTCTATATTAATAAAAGCAAAGCCCTGACTCACTCACTGACTGATTCATTACTAATTCTCCAACTTCCCGTGTAGGTAGAAGCATGTAACTTTGGGACGTTGTTGAGTAGCCTCTCGCAACGAAAATTGGAGTAAAAGAATTTTAAAATTAACCAAAAAACGTTTTTTTCCTTATATGGCCTATATACAATTTGAATATCACTAATTCTCCTATTTCCCGAGTAGGCAGAAGCATGAAACTTTGGGAAGTAGTTGAGTACAATCCCACGATGGTAAAAGGTAAAAACAATATTTAAAGTATCATTTACTGGGGGCCGGGGGCTCAAATGTAGTTTTGTCTTATATTAAAACTGACTCATCACTATTTCTCGGATTTCCCGTGTAGGTAGAAGCAGAGGCGTCACTAGGGTTGGTGTCACCCGGGGCGGTAGCTCATGGTGTCACCCCTTCACGATTGAAGGGGCCGTCCATAAATGACGTCACGCGAGGATGCCGATTTTTACCCCACCATCCCCCAGCGTCATGCTTATACCCCCACCCCCTTTTCACGATATGACGTCACAAAGCTTTGACACCCCCCCCCCAAACCGTATTTTCTAAATAAAAATTAGCATGTTGCAAATTATTTTTGTCATTTAAATATGTATTTAGGGTAAGTCTGCGCTCTGATGTCGTAACAAGCGTGAAGCCATCGAAAACGTCATTAAATAAACGGTAAAAAATCAAATATTTAAGTGGAACTTTTATTTAAAGTTGCGCGTTTTTTTATGTGACGTCACATTTTTTAACCCCACCCCCTCGTCACACATCGTCATCGATGCGTGACCCCCACACCCTATTACGGATTAAAAGGGGGTGCTGAACGGGCTAAAGCCAGGGGCCAACAATAATTTAAGGTACTCCAAACTTATTATAGTGTATAATAAAGATGCAGGCAAATGTTTGTATGAATCCCTGAAAATGCCTTGGTCATTCATACGGCAATGTTGCAAATATGAGTAGGAAGTACGGAAACCAGGCTATTCTTCGTGAGAAGTGCAGTGTTGCTCATTATGTGCCGTACACAGCTCATTCCCTTAATTTGGTTGGGAAAAGTGCCGCAGATTGTCCTGATGCAGTCAGATTTTTTGTCTTCTGCAACATCTTTATACCCGGCTTGTTGCATCTACTCATCGTTGACAAGTACTTTAAAAACACATGAAATTGATACATGTTAACAAAGCCTTGTGTGACACAAGATGGTCAGCCTGGATGATGCAGTAAGGTCTGTTAATAACTTATACCATGCGAATATCGCAGCACTGGAAGAATTAGCTACAAACGAAAATCAGCCACGTGACTGTCTACTTGAAGCAGAAGGATTTCTAAAGAAACTTGAACAACTGGAAGTCGCTATTTTACTTGAAATTCGGGAAACAATTTTAGAAAGGAAGTCTCTAATTGAGTTTGTTAAAAGACAACATTCTTAATTTTATTCCTATGAAGACAAAGGAAAGGACAAGTACATGGTAAAAAGGAGTATGAAAAATCTTCAATGCTATCAACAAAAAAAGAGGGAAAAAATGGCGTCAGTTTGATAAAGTAACATCACCAAAACAGTATTCTCCCCGAGACAAAAGTTTCAAGGTTGAGGTATTTCTGGTAATCATTGACAAACTGTCTTGAGCCTTACAGCATCGGTTAGGCCCATATAAAGACATCCATGAAAAATTTGGCTTTCTTACAAACTTATCTGCATGAGTTCAGCAATTTCGCCATCCGATGGGCAGCAGCCAAGATAATGGAAGAATATTCAAGTGATTTCGAAGACTGCTTACCTTCAGAATTAGTTCAATTTTCCGAACTCTTTAAACAATTTATTGTCCAGGCTCAGGGTAAGGAAAGGGAAGTACCCCAATGCCAAACTCAAAACATGTGCACAGAGCTAAACATTTTGCTGCTTTTGAATGAGCTAAATTTCACACAGCTCTTTACAAATGTATACATCGCACTTCTCATCTATCTCTCAATGATGACATCAAACTGCAACTGAGAGCGATCCTTTTCAAAATTGAAAATAATATAAAATGAGTTAGAATTTGCATGGGACAACAAAGACTGAATATGCTCTCTCTAATTAGCATTGAAAAGGAACTTACTTGTAAGCTTTCTTAGCTTTACTGACTTGCATGCATGATTGATAACTTCAAAATGAGAAAAATTCGCAAACGAAAGTTGTAGGTTCAAATAATAATAATAATAATATTACATAGTTTTCAATACATTTTTTTATTTCAACTAGAGAAAACAATTTGTTACCCCATGAAAAAAAGTTTAAAATTTTCTTTTTAAAATACGGAATAACGCGTGATATTATTCTTTATGGGGGAGCGTTCGTAATCACGAAACAGCGTAAGTCGGGATGGGACCGTCGTAACCGGGGGACTACCTGTATATAAACATGCATATCACGCCTTTAATAAATATATATATATAACAAAATATTAACTCAAAGACATTGAATTCATAATTTTCGTCTAGAAAGAACATCAACAAATAAAACCCATCTTTTGAAAAAAAAATGGGGGGGGGGAGACAAATCTTATCCCCCCCCCACTGTGGTGAGGGGAGTCGTGAGGTGGGATTCGTCCATGGTGTCGGTGTGTCAAGCCAAAATAGCTTTATATCTTTTAAAACATAAGACACTGACTCTTTCATGTCCAGCCTTTTTTAAAGATCTCTCAGCTGCGACGTTTCTTTTCTTTTTTTCCTAATTTGTTTTAATGTTGTTTGTGTGTTGGGACTGTTTTATTATTGCAAGTTAACTGATATTTTTTTAATAAAATTTTTTCGCGTTTAACGTATTTCTTAATTTCATCTAGATGAAAAAATGTGTCTTCATTTTTTTTCATGACATAAAATCGTACACTGTAAAATTTTAGGCTCGGGTGTCACCCCCTGATGGGTGTCAACCGGGGCGGCCCGCCCCCCTCGCCCCCCCCCTAGTGACGCCACTGGGTAGAAGCATGAAACATTGGGAAGTTGTCAAGTAGCCTCACTCGACGACAAATGACGAAAAATAATTTTAAAATTCACCTCCGTGGGGCCGGGGGGGCCAATAACGTTTATTTTCCTTCTATGGGCTATATAAACATTTGAAAATCACTAATTCTCGTATTTCCCGAGTAGGTAGAAGCATGAACCTTATGTAGTTGTTGAGTACATTTCCGCGATGGAAACAGGCGAAAAAATATTCAAATTTTCACTTTCTGGTGCCCATTGGCCCAAATGTAGTTTTTTCCTCATATGAGCTATATAAAAACTGAAAATCACTAATTCACCTATTTCCTGTGTAGGAAGAAGCATGAAACTTTGAGTAGTTGTTAAGTAACATTCTGCGATGGAAACAGGTTAAAAAATTATATAAATTATCACTAACTGGGGGCCGGGGGCCCAAATGTAGTGCTTTTATATAAAAAAAACTGACTCATCACTAATTCTCCAATTTCTCGTGTTGGTACCAGCATGAAACTTTGGAGAGTTGTTAAGTACACTTTCGCAATGGTAAAAGAATTTTGAAATTTCCACTCATGGGGGCCGGGGGCCCAAAAGCGTTTTTTCCCATTATATGGGCTATATACAATTTAAAAATCCCCTATTCTCCTATTTCCCAAGAAGGTAGAATCATGAAACTTTGTATAGTTGTTGGTTAATATTCCGCAATATTATTAGGTGAAACAATTATATAAATTATCACATACTGGAGGCCGGGGGCCCAAATGTAGTGTTTCCTGATATGAACTATATAAAACTGAAAATCACTAATACTCCTATTTCCAGTGTAAATGGAAGCATGAAACTTTGGGCAGTTGTTAAGTAACATTCCGCGATGGTAACAGGAAAAACAGATATATAAATTATCACTTACTGGGGACCAAAGGCCACAATTTAGGTTTTTCTAATATTAAAAACTGACTCAACACTAATTCTCCAACTTCCCGTGAAGGTAGAAGATAAAACTTTGTGAAGTTGTTGAGTACCCTCTCACGACGAAAAATGGCGAAAAAGAATTTTAAAAAGTTCACTCATGGGTGGCCGGGGGCCCAAAACACTTTTTTTCGTATATGGGCTATATACAACTGAATGAACACTAATTACTCATCTTCCCATATAGGTAGAAGCATGAAACTTTGGAAAGTTGTTGAGTACCCTCACGCAATGGTAACAATCAAAACAAATATAAAATTATCATTCACTAGTGGGCCCGAAGCCCAAATGTAGTTTTTTATTATATGAGCTATATAAAACCGACTCATCATTAAATATCTAACTTCTCGTGTAGGTAGGAGCATGAAACTTTGGGAAGTTGTTGAGTAACCTTCCGCAATGGTAGCAGACGAATCAAAAAATAAATTATCAGCTCGATAGGATCACGGGAAGTGTGTCATTCTTTTACTTTTCGTTTTTCTTTTTTTGCGGGACTGCGACAGACAGACAGACAAGACGGTGAAGTTAATATATGTATTATATCCATCAAAATCCAGATTGAAAACAATTGGTGTTTTTAATTTGTGTTACGCGGGTTCTCAACGCTTACTGAAATCCTAATTTACGGTAGCAAAGTGCAAGTATTTTGCTAGTCTACACTAATAAAAGGCAAAGCCCTGACTCACTGACTGACTGATTCATCACTAATTCTCCAACTTCCCGTGTGGGTAGAAGCATGAAACTTTGGGAAGTTGTTGAGTAGCCTCTCGCGACGAAAATTGGCGTAAAAGAATTTTAAAATTAACACTCATGGGGGCCGGGGCTAAAAAACGCTTTTTTCCTAATATGGGCTATATAAAATATGAAAATCTCTAATTCTCCTATTTTCCGAGTAGGCAGAAGCATGAAAGTTTGGGCAGTTGTTGAGTACGAACCGGCGATGGTTACGGGCATAAAAAAATTTAATTATCACTTCCAGTGGGCCGGGGGCCAAAATGAAGTTTTTCTCCTTATAATTCTCTTTTAAAGGATCAAATAAATCGCTGACGTACCACCTTCAGCACAAACATCCGAGCAAGTATCAATACATTGTCATAAAATTTAGTTCAAAATATTCTTAATTTTCAATGTCCGTGAGAAATGTTCAGTTTAAATTTCTATTTTTGGCTTTAATCGAAATTATCGATTAATTAATCGATATTTTTTCGAAAGTTAACGATTAAATTAAAATTAATCCAATAAATAACAGCCCTAATATATATTTATACTAGTGCATTACCCTTCAAAAATTACGGAAGTTTTCAAAATAAATACATTTAAAGCTGAAATCTATTTATTTTCAAAAAATACACATCAGAATAAACAATGTAATAGCCCAAGTCACAGGTTGGAGCATGTATCTGTAACGCTATGACGTGATTTTTTAGCTTATATTTAAATATATATACAAGTAAAAGTGCGAATCAGGAGGTGTGCAAAATTCTAAAAGATTCTTAAAAAAATTATTATATGACGTCATAGTTTTAGCTTACATTTTAATTTTGGAAAACAAAGCAATGTAAAAAGAGGACTTGACGATTTATAATTATAAAATACTTTAACTACATTTCAGAAAGTTTAATATTTCGTATTTATCAAACAAGGATACGTTATTTGGGCTTTTTACCCCCCAAAAAAGTGGGTGCCGTAGACGCTCTAAAACCACTATTTTATAATATAAACACCCTCAATTATGGCTCAATCCGTAATGTAACGCAAAGGGACATTACTCTGCTTTTTATTAAAACTGAAAATATACACTTAAAAATCATAATCATTTTGGTTTCCAGAATAACACTAGCAGTTAAAATAAAACGTGTGGTGATTAGCACTGTAAAAGATATTATATGACGTAATTGTTTTAGAGAACGATGTAAAAAGAGGATTTGGGGATTGTTAATTATAAAATACGTTTTGTACATTTGAGGAATATTTCGTATTTATTCTACCAGGATACGTTGCTTGGGCTTTTGACCAAAAATAAAATGTGGGTGACGTAGTTGCCCGACAACTCCTATTATAAAATACTCCGTGTACATTTCAGAAAGTGTATTATTTGTTATTGATCTAACAAGGACAAGTATGTTGGGATTTTTTTTAAAAAGTGGGCGCAGTAGGCGCCACGGCACCCCAGAACAACCTAGTAAAAATTAATGTTATACAGAAGTTTCATTTATTTTATATCTTTTTATTTTATTCATTTATTTTCATTATAAAATTGAAAAATTTTATGCGGAACATTCGAAAAGAGTTATTTTTGGTGCAGTAATTTTGTGTGCTGCTTTCTAAAATTAGAAGCGTCACGTACGTGACAAAAGTAGGGGATGGACGGACGGGACATACATTGCAAATTATGTATGTTGATGATATATATATATATATATATATATATATATATATATATATATATATATATATATATATTATATATATATATATATATATAAACTCTCGGGAAAATACTCATTCTTCCAAATAAATTAAGACTTATTTGAATCTCATTTACAATGCTAAAGATGTATAACTTTATTTAAATGTGTTAACTGCATTTGGATATTTTCGGGTGAATTAAAATTGTGAGCTATGAAATATTTTGTTAAGACACATAATCCCTCTAGTGTTCCTTGGACCGTGTGAAAATTAACAAACTAAAGTGCTAAGTTGAACAGCATCAATTTCATATGAAAAATGCTACACCCACAAACACAGATCTTATTTTATCCTCATCAAAATTTACAGCGCGTGTATTCTAAACTGATGCATTGTGCCGGTCAGTTATCTAGTTGGCCTTTCAGCCGCGCAGCTCAATGGGCACATTGGTTGATACCGTAAAAATTAAATTCCAAAGATTTCTTGATTAGCTTCTTACACAATGAGAACACTCCCAAAATGCAGAGAAATATTATAATTTACTAGTGCATTACCTTTCAATAATGATGGAAGTTTTCAAAATAAATACATTTCAGGTGAAATCAATTTTTTTAAACACATCCGTATAAAAAAATAACGTAATACATAAACTTTCATTTATTTTATTTATTTTTAATTTATCCCCTTTATTTCCCTATTGAGCAATTTTATTCGGGCGTTCGGAAAGATTTATTTTTGGTGCAGTAATTTGGTGCGCTGCTTTCTAAAATTAATAGCGTCACGTACAGGACAGACGGGACGTGACATACATTGCAAATTACGTATATTGATGTTTGTATAAATGTTATACCAATCTGGGCTGGTGGGAATATTCTGGTCTGGTTAGCTTCACACACAATGAGAACACTCAAAAATGTAGAGATATATTTTAATTTATGTTTGATTACATGTTATTCTAAACTGGGCTGGTGGGAATATTCTGGTCTGGTTAGCATCACACAATGAGAACACTCAAAAATGTAGAGATATATTTTATTTTATGTTTGATTACATGTTATTCTAATCTGGGCTGGTGGGAATATTCTGGTCTGGTTAGCTTCACACACAATGAGAACACTCAAAAATGTAGAGATATATTTTATTTTATGTTTGATTACATGTTATTCTAATCTGGGCTGGTGGGAATATTCTGGTCTGGTTAGCTTCACACACAATGAGAACACTCAAAAATGTAGAGATATATTTTATTTTATGTTTGATTACATGTTATTCTAATCTGGGCTGGTGGGAATATTCTGGTCTGGTTAGCTTCACACACAATGAGAACACTCAAAAATGTAGAGATATATTTTATTTTATGTTTGATTACATGTTATTCTAATCTGGGCTGGTGGGAATATTCTGGTCTGGTTAGCTTCACACACAATGAGAACACTCAAAAATGTAGAGATATATTTTATTTTATGTTTGATTACATGTTATTCTAATCTGGGCTGGTGGGAATATTCTGGTCTGGCTAGCTTCACACACAATGAGAACACTCAAAAATGTAGAAATATATTTTAATTTATGTTTGTTTAAATGTAATTCTAATCTGGGCTGGTGGGAATATTCTGGTCTGGTTAGCTTCACACACAATGAGAACACTCAAAAATGTAGAAATATATTTTAATTTATGTTTGTTTAAATGTAATTCTAATCTGGGCTGGTGGGAATATTCTGGTCGGATGAAGTAATTTTCTACGCGGTGTATAGTTTTACCCAGTCACAGACACTATGCGTAGAATCTGGACAAAAGGGTCAATCTGGTGTGTTATGATAAAATGGCATTAGAAAAAAAGTGTTAATTAAAATTTTTAAAACAATATAATTCCCAATAAAACGCGCCCACATTTAAGGTGTAAATAACATGTTTTCCTCAAAGCCTCCTCTTTGTCCAACATGATTCCATACTCATACCCAAAACACATACAAACACAACACACACAACACACATAAAAAAAATGTATGATAGTTTGTAGAGAACAGACCGGATGTTTTTACTATTTGCCGGATCCGTATAGTTTGGCCCTAATATTTACCGGTTCCGGATTCCGGATCCGGATATCTCCACATTTAAGTGTAACAGCCAAGAGGGTGTACTTTACTACTTTATATCTAGTATTTAATACTATTTATTAAAATATTTATTATCCAACAAATGTTGACTATCTTCTATCTACAATGACGGTTTGAGACACTGTCGACGACAATGATGGATATTTTACGATGAATTCAATAAGACTGGATAAGATATAACACTGGAGACAAGGAACATTTTCATTTTTATTCGCAAATCAAATCACAATAGCAACTGCCATTTAAAGTTTAACGGATAAAAAACAACAAAGAATATAAAATTATTTCAATGATATAACTTATATCATATAAGTAAAATTGTTTAAGGTATATATAGAAATGAAAGTATTGAATAATTGACTACCTTCAACGTACTTGTCAGTGACAAAGAAGTTTAAAACGATAGCTAACACTCAGCCAATCCAAGTTTCCAAGGCTCATGTTTTTAACTATAAAGTTTATAGTATAAACTAATAATTACAAATTCTACTTAAAATTATACATTTTTAACGTAAAATTTGTATTTTAACATATAATTATTATATCAGGTATAACCATGAAAATAATTTAGAGACATGAGTAAATAAAATAGTTACTAGTTAGCATTTACTTACTAGTTACTAGTAAGTGGTGACATGGAACTCAGCAGCACTTGTTACCTTTAAGTTTGTAGTTTGTTTCTTCAATTTTTAAGTTTTTACAACTTAAGTGTTCGTCACAACCAAATTCTTTTTCAAGAACAATAACATCAAAAGTTTGTTCGGCGACAAGCGATAACGCTTATCATCATTTATCTTCTCCGCTGTGCTCAATGCTTTCTCACTTTCCATTCTTATTAAATGTCCTATTTCTGCTTATTGTAATTTTTATTTATTTTTATAAATTTAATAATATTAATTTAATTTCATTTCAAAAGTTTTTTACTACATTGATACCCGGATACTATCCGGATCTGCCATAAGTATCCGAATCCAGATAGTGGCCAAAATCCCGATATCCGGACCTGATAAGCGGCATGCCGGATATCTGGCTGTCCCCTAGTTTGTATATATGTATGCATGTATGTATGTATGTATGTATGCATGTATGTGTGTTTGTATGTAAGTATGTATGTGAGTATTTCATGTTTTTGTATGTATGTATAACTGTATTATTATGATTCAATTACAAACACTATTTTGTGACATCATTCATTTTAGAATAACCTAACACTGTAGCAAAATTGTGCTACGAAAATTATGTTGCATTTGATAATTATTTAATAACGCTATTTTCGTAACAATTTTATGATTTTCCACTTTGCTTTCCTTTGAACGTTTGTCGCATCATCGGGTTTAAATGTTAAATATTCACAATTGTGAAGAGACGGAGCGGTGGTTTCATTGAACTAAAATTGTAATCTCAGTGAGACATCTGTTCACAAACCTTAAATATGTACAGTTATTATATGCTTACAGGAAAATTTGTGAAGTTACGAATTCTTTGATTTTCAAAATAGCTGTAATTGTATTTATCAAATTATATTATTATAGAAAACATAAGTATAGGGCTATTGCCACTGAATTCTTATGCCTATTATTACTGTGGTATGTAGCGTCTATCGACCAACGGTGGACAAACGGCGGCTCGAGAATCACATATGGCTCTCCTGTGTTCGCATTGCGTGTCTCATCAAAGTTATGAAAAATGTGTTACAAGGATAACTGGGAAATTTCCAAACTAGATTCAATGACTCATTGTGATTCAATGCGTGCTCAACAAATTTTACAAAAATGTTTAATGGCTCTTATTGCCTACAGGTCTAGTCATCCCTGCAATAGACTAAACTGTGACGTTATACATTTGGCAATTTGTTATTTTAATTAAAGATTTATTAGCAAACATTATATGGTAATCAAATTGTAAAACTAAAATAAATAGAATACACGTATATTGCCAGTGACAGTGCTACTCACTACTACCACGAATCCAGGTCATTCTTATAGTCAAAGTTAAGTTGGTTCTATAAATGTGACTTAAATGAAACCTTCATTAGGCCTATCTTTTGTTTAAACTAGGCGTAGAAACTTACATTTACCATTGTTTAAAGAAGGTTTATATCAAAAGGTATTTGTTTCACTCAATCATAACTAATTTTCCATAATAGCTAGAAACATGTAACTTTGGGAATTAGTTTTGAAAAATCCCGCTATGGTAACGGGGGGAATTTTTTTTTAATTTACGATTCACTGGATGTCAATGGCCAAAATACAGTTTATTTTTCTTAATATGAACTATATACAAATTTTGTAAAACTTTGACTACTGTGTAAATCGATGTATCTTGACCAAACTAGGTCAATAAAAGCTTAATGGTCCACATTAAACTCATAATTTCCATTCTTTCGGAGCATTCTCGTTTTCTTAAATTTTAAAGACATTTTCCGTATTTGATTTTACAAGATCTTTATAAATATATCAACCATAATCGAGATGAACTCAACAATTGCTTTGATCTTAACATCATACACCGATTGGACTGGGGGCCAAAATTGTAGGTTTTGTTTTTCTTAGTCAAGCTGTATAAATATAATTTCATTAATCAGATGACCATGAAACTTTAGATGGTTATTGAATGTGCTTCTAAAAAAATAATTTTAAAATGGTTTTTGGCATAATTGTTTTTACAATATAAAGATATTCGGGGGCCAAAAATTTAATTTTTTATCATGAGCTATATAAAAAAGTAATTGAAAGGATTTTTACTAATACTGACAAACAAATAAATCCATTATAATACGGATTGAAATAAACAGTTGTTTTGAACTTTACATCTTAGATCAATTGGGCCCAATCGGTTAAAGATGTTAAGTTCCAACTAACTGTTTATTTCAATTTGTATCACGATGGACGTATTTGTCATATATGTTAATATAATTTAATATGTAAAACTATTGATTGATTGACTTTTATTTTGTTGGGGTTCATGGAACGCTCTGTGAAGTTTTGGAACGATACATTACGGAATAGCTACTTTCCGAGAAGGAGTGGCCTCTACGCTGCTCGGACCACGAGTAAGGCAAGTGGACTTGACCTCAGCCCAAAACCAACAACCCCTGGCAGGCAATGATGAAGTCCGGTTAGATGTTAGTGTCTAGTCAAATATGGTTATAGTCGCTGCACGGATCTTAGGCAGAGCATCAGATACAATGCCGAAGATAAAAAACCAAAGTACCAGTTGAGGGTTGGGTTATCTGAAGCAACTCTTTCGTCCCCCTCACTAGCTAATGCCAGTAAGCGGTACAGGTTTAGGGCCAGGAGCACCAGTAGATTTGCAAAAGTTGCCGATAAGAACATAACTCTGTGGATATCTTCCAATAGGGAGTAACGCCATAGATAGGCCATTGAAGATCCCCGCCAAGCGGAAGATCGGAACCATAGAGACAGTATGCTGAGCCAGTTTTGCATCGAGGTTGTAGCGAGTCTAATTATAAAATTCGTCCCAACCCTGTGTGGTTACCTTTAGTGCGAAGCATCTTCAACCATATCCTGGATGCCCAGTCTTCCGCTTCAGAAACGACCGTTCCTTGGAGGGGCTTCCAGTGTGGCTGGGAGGGTTTTCCGAGAAGACCCAATAAGAACACTAGGCTCGGGGCTGCTGACTTCCTTTCACATTCAGGTTCCTTTTGTTCATTTAAAGCTCTTTGGGTGGATAATCTGTGTTTTCCTGTTGTGTTGGTCTGTTTCCGATTGATTAAAATCTTGAAATGTGTAAAGACACAGAACTTCTTTTTTTTTGGTGTTGATTTTGCTTTAAAGTTTTTTTCAGTCATCCTTGTTTCCCTTTGCCCTCCGATAGCTATGTGATTCTCCATCGAGGTAGTCTCGTGCATGGCCTCTGAATGACCATCTTCTTTAACATTTTTTTTTAAAAATGGATGTTTGATTTTATGCTACATATTCCTGCACAGACTTTTACCTTACTGCTGCAGCTGACTAGAAATTGGAAAATCCTATGAGTAAGGTGTTTCGAAGGAAATTTTGTATTCAACATCGCTGCTTTTTCGGGATATTGGCTTTGTATAACGCCGACATTGTAGACCTTCAGTTTTGGTAACCTGCAGATTGTCTTCGAAATCGAGATTTTAAAACCTTTATTAAAGGCGTTGGATCTATGGCAATATGTATGTTAAATCTTTTTATATCTCTCTGTTTATCGTGGTCCCACACGTCTACGGAAAAATCATGTAAAAAATGATCCACTTACCATTATGCTATCAGGCTGAAATTTTGCACAAAGACTTGTGCCACCTAACAATGCATAGAATTTAAATTTCAGATCGATCTAACGTACTGTAATTAAATTAATTAATGTTTAGTTTATCTCAATGTATCTCTATGTAGCAAGTGTAGCAAGTGTAGCCACTTAGCATAGTTTACCTCCACGGGTTACTTGAGTCACAGAGGTCTGTCGCGTATCATATTGAACATAATCAATACTTTTAGTTATATCTCATATATAAAAGATTTATAGTCAAAAACTTTGTTTTAAAGGGTTGTTTTTATATTTTTGTTGTTTGGTCTACTGAGGATGACATTTTAATTCCTATGTATTTGTAGCTGGAGACTTTTTCAAGACCGTGTTTATTTGTAAAAATGTTTTCTTTGGTACCCTTAGGGTCATTCTTTTTAGTCTTTTCTTTGTTATTCAACTGATCCATTTAGGGAAATATGAGTTTACAGTGTTCACTTTGGTCTGTCTATCTGAGTGTGAAAAACTAATTCCTGTTATGTGATCTGCTAATTCCAGTCTTCTAGCACTTTATTTCTGACCAGTGTTATTGAATTCCCCATTGTGTGTGTGTTGTTTTTTTTAAATTTTGGTCCATGGCCCTGTCAATTTTAATGAGAAACATCATTGAAAATAAGACTAATTATTGCTTGACTCCCATCTTGACTGGGAATCAATCAGTCAACCATAATTGTTTATATAAAGCTATAGCCTTCTCTGAATAAGCCATTCTGAATTTCAATTTCAAGTTCCAATGTGTAATCTAAATGTGTAGTGTTTATCGAAGCCTTGCGGCATGTGTTGTGTGTTCTGATGCTCGACACGATTAGGTGCTCATTATGGTACCTCATTTTAGTATTTATACCGAGCGTACTGTATACAGTATTACATACCCCGCACCCATAGTGAGTCTTGTGTAATAAGACTTTTTACAAACATCTTCAAACAAGCTAATGGCATAGATTTGGCATTTAGATGCCTATATATGTTACATATCAATAAATCCGATTTTTCATCTTTAGTTTATTGTTTCTAGTATCGAAATATCAGCTACCCAAAACATGTTTTATGGCACCTGGCAACATATAGAATAAGCAATACGTGACATTCTCTTTTGTGGTCGACTTAAACTCTGATGACCAGTATGTTTTTTTTTACTAGCAAGCCTTATCCAGCGAGCATCGCTGTAACGATTATATTCCAAGTTTTTGTTACTGACTTATCCTAATTCCAGACAAACGTGGTACATTCAATTCACTTTTTAGCCGGTTGTGCAGTGTATAAACGTTTCATAGTTTTAATAATTTGATTTCAGTTTGTATTTTGTATTTAATTTGTGTAAATTTATTTTAATATACTTAATGCTAAAAATGTGTGAAGCACAAGTAAACAATACTTTTTCTCACATTATTGTAAATTATATTTTTAAAATCGTTTTTAATAAAAATGAAAGCTTCATTTTTCCAATTTAAATTTTATAATACAAATAAAACCTATAAAAACGCAGTTTTTGGGTTATAAATCTTTTATTTACGAGACATAACTAAAAGTATGTTCATTATAATACGCAACGCACACCACTCAAATAATCAAACATTTTAGTTAAGTCTCATAAATAAAGGATGCATAGGAATACAAATACAACTACAGTCTACTTGCTAAATTTTAGCTATATTTGATCAAGGGGGAAAGGCTTATCTATCTATATATATAATTCTCTTCGTGGTCGGACCCTGCGAGACAAGCTGCAAGTATGTTCAACAAATACTAATTTTAGAAAGCAGCGCACCAAATTACTCCACCAATGCATCAAAAGGTGTGCAAATTAAATATGCACTGTAAAAAAAAATATGACGTCATTGTTTTCACTGATATTTTAATTTTGTAAAAAGGGAACAATGTAAAAAGTTATAAAATACTTTGTGTACATTTCAGAAAGTTTAATATTTCGTATTAATCAAACAAGGACAAGTTAGTTGGGATTTTGAAAAAGGTGTGCGCCGTAGCCGCCCTTAAAAAGTGCATTTTTTCAAAATAAATAGATTTCAGCTGAACACTTCCGTAATTTTTTACGGGTGATATGCCGCGGGTCTCTCCAGAGTTCCTTCTTTTCATTCACTCACAGTCGTTTGCCCAAACCCACCCCATTTTGACAAAGGCGTCTTTCAGGAAGTCTTCACCCGTCACTAAATCATTAGCTGCGTATGCTACGCCGCGGGTCAGCTAGTATAAACATGTTTAATATAATGTGCAGCTTGCGACATATTAGCAATTCCTAGCATTTACATTTACAGATCTGGAAAATATTTTTTTACAAGTATCGTCCATATAATACGCACCGCACCGCGCGAGAGGAAAGTATTAAAAGGGTTGATCAATATAATATCACGGTGACACTCTAGCACAACAATTAATATGCTACATATAGACCAATAGAAATAATCTAAAAATTCATTGATTTTATTACAGTACAGTCGATCGATGTGAAATTTTTATCGTCGGCACAAGTCTGCCTGCAAAATTTCTGCTCGTTAGCATACGGACAAGTTGGTTAAAAATCGATCCAAAGTTTTTTCGGGCAAACACACGATTTAATATAAAGGATTTAAACAACAGCCCGATTTTTAAATGTGTTTGTACCGGTGCTCTAAAGTGCAGTGCTGACGTGCAATAACATTTATTTTTTTTACACATCATGTAAAATTTGAATGTAGTTAGATGGTCATGCTTCTAACAGACCAAAAATATCTTATTGGTAAATCCATATCGTTTTGAGTGATTTTGTATTATTTAATTTGATTTTGATAACATGTATTAATGTGAAGTTCTACTTATTTCATGAATAACTACTAACAAATTGAAACACAGACACAAACACACGACTTAACACTAACACGAATACTCACATTTAAAATAAAAATCTCTTAACATTTGGTAGTAAGGGGTCTTAATGTTTCTTTTAGAACGTACTAATGGCTTCGTAGACCTTGATAGACGCCCCATCTCACTTCCAGGTCAGCTGAGGACTTTCTTAGCGCTAGTCATTCATCATTTTATTGTGGTCTTAATGTGGGCTCGATCCAAAGCCACTCAGTTTGGGATGCGAGCACACTATTGACACCGCTATTTGGCCGCCACATTTGAATAAGCTAAAAGAAAATACTATTCACTGAGACAGCACCCATTTCGCTTTGGGTAAGTCCAATAAGAGTATAAAGTAGTTTGTACTTTGGGTCGCCCTCTTCTACGTAAATTTTAGCGATATCAGTTGCTTCACGAAAGTAAGATAGGGAATAACGAATAGAAATTATTTTCTTCTTCTTCATTAAAAACTATCTGTGCTGTCGTCAAAATAAAATGCAAGATTAATTTTTTTATGTTGCTCATTGGTTTGAATTTTCTGCTTCATTAACACATTAATACTTCTGTGCGATTATTTTTTTGTCTCTAATTTCCTACGTGAATCATAACATGAAACTACTTTTAAAATATACTGCTTATAAATTAATCATTTTATTTAAATGTATATCATCATCGTCTGTTGTCCCATCTGGGACATAGGCCACAAAAAAGGCTCTCCAGGCATCTCGGTCTGACATGATCTTGTTTTCATTTGATTCATTGTATACGATATGTAGAATAATCCTTGCAATTCATTGACATTCATTCGACAACTATAGAGATCGAAGCAAGTTTATTTTTTAAATTAAATAGGAATAACTTTATTACAGTATCGAAAAATAACGATATGTATATTGTTCCCCATTGTTTGTATGGATGTAAGTTAGGTGGCGCTGCGATCGATTTTATATAAAAATATTATATGACGTCATAGTTTTATGCTTATATTTTAATTTTTGAAAAGGGAATGATGTAAAAATAGTTTTAATGATGGTTAATTATAAAATATAAAAAACAAAGATTGTGCCGTAGGCGCCCTCCAACCCCTATTATAAAATACTTTGTGTGCATTTCAGAAAGTTTAATATTCCTTATTTAGCAAACAAGGACAAGTTAGTTGGGCTTTTGAAAAAGGTCGGCGCTATAGGTGCCATAAAAAAAGTGCATTTTTTTCAAAATAAATAGATTTCATCTGAAAACTTCCGTCATTTTGACGAGTAAAACACAAAATTCTTTATATTTTCTTTATGAGACTGGTATTGTTTTGTAAAATATTCTACAACAGATTGTCGTTTTGTGTAAGTAGTTTGTCACACTGCAAAATAAAAGTAAATCATTTTATATTACCAATAATAATTTAATTTCATACTTTAAATAATTTTAATTAAATTTGATTTTTGAAATTTAAATTTGATTTTGATTTCATTAATGTTATTTTATTTTAAGATACTTAATGTTAAAAATGGTATAACACAAGAAAATAATACCCTGTCTATCATTGTCGTAACACACAATTTTAAAAAGTTCAAACAAAATAAAGATTCGTTTTTCCATCTTGACTTTCCTGAAGAAAAAATGGCCTTTAAAATGTGTTTGTACTGGGGCAGCGCTGACTTCCAATAACATTTTTTAAAAAAATATCATATCCTATATCATAAAAGGCTAAGTTCTGTCCGGTCATCTATAGCGATTGGTCCCTCAAAAACACATGACTCCTACAGCCAATCATATTGAACACATTTACGGGGATGTTTAAAACGAGTCATTTCTGGTGCAGTATTTCTTCCAAGACTTTATTTTGAGTTATGAGCGTTGTGATTTATAGTCAAAAGCTGTTTTACGAGTTATTTATTTTAACTATAATGAATAGTATTTTTGACGTGATGCACATGTATGCCGGTCGAGACGGCTGTTCGAGGGGAGTTACAACATGCCACTGAACGGTGGCGGAACGTCCTTGGACGGGCTTTGTTGCGCGTATTAAAATAAAATAAACTTAAAATATAATGAGACGTTCCTTTTTCAAACAGGCACAAAAATTCCTATTGGTAAATCCTAATAGTTTTAAATGTTTTTGTATTATTCATGATTATTTTGATAATGAACATTTAGTAACGTTAAATTTTTTGTTATCCAAAACAACTTATTTCATAAATAACTACTAACAATTATCTACATGCAAACTAAAAACACACTAACATACATACACACACACTCCTACACCGATCGAAACACACATTTAAATAAATTAAAAAATATAAAAGTTAACTCTAAATCCTTATATATATACACAATCACAATACACAATTTGTTAAGTGTAAGCACAATACATAAATATGTGTATTTTGTACTTCGGGATTCCATTTTCCACGTAAATTTCAGAGATGCAATAAACGCTTCAATCAAGTAAGCGAGTTACGAACATTAACTCTCTCAAGATGTAAATACAATTTCAAAAAAAAATAGAATTAAAAAAAGAAATAAACGAACAAACATCACCATTAAAAAGAAACAACAAAGGAGAAAAATAATGTCATCTTATAAAGATTTTTTTTAAAAATGATGGTATGTGGAAAGTTTATATAGACTTTACCACATGTTCAGAGTTATCTACATACTTAACCCCATGTTCAGAGTTATCTACATACTTAACCACATGTTCAGAGTTGTCTACATACTTAACCATATGTTCAGAGTTGTCTACATACTTAACCATATGTTCAGAGTTATCTACATACTTAACCACATGTTCAGAGTTATCTACATACTTAACCATATGTTCAGAGTTATCTACATACTTAACCACATGTTCAGAGTTATCTACATACTTAACCACATGTTCAGAGTTATCTACATACTTTACCACATGTTCAGAGATTTCAACATATTTTATCACATGTTCAGAGTTATCTACATACTTAACCACATGTTCAGAGTTATCTACATACTTAACCACATGTTCAGAGTTATCTACATACTTTACCACATGTTCAGAGATTTCAACATATTGTATCACATGTTCAGAGTTATCTACATACTTTACCACATGTTCAGAGATTTCAACATATTTTATCACATGTTCAGAGTTATCTACATACTTAACCACATGTTCAGAGTTATCTACATACTTAACCACATGTTCAGAGTTATCTACATACTTTACCACATGTTCAGAGATTTCAACATATTTTATCACTTGTTCAGAGTTATCTACATACTTTACCACATGTTCAGAGATTTCAACATATTTTATCACATGTTCAGAGTTATCTACATACTTTACCACATGTTCAGAGTTATCTACATACTTTACCACATGTTCAGAGATTTCAACATATTTTATCACATGTTCAGAGTTATCTACATACTTAACCACATGTTCAGAGTTATCTACATACTTAACCACATGTTCAGAGTTATCTACATACTTAACCACATGTTCAGAGTTATCTACATACTTAACCACATGTTCAGAGTTATCTACATACTTTACCACATGTTCAGAGATTTCAACATATTTTATCACATGTTCAGAGTTATCTACATACTTTACCACATGTTCAGAGATTTCAACATATTTTATCACATGTTCAGAGTTATCAACATACTTTACCACATGTTCAGAGTTACCTACATACTTTACCACATGTTCAGAGTTATCAACATTCTTAACCACATGTTCAGAGTTATCTACATACTTTACCACATGTTCAGAGTTATCTACATACTTTACCACATGTTGAGAGTTATCTACATACTTTACCACATGTTCAGAGTTATCTACATACTTTACCACATGTTCAGAGTTATCTACATACTTAACCACATTTTCAGAGTTATCAACATACTTTACCACATTTTCACAGTTATCAACATACTTAACCACATTTTCAGAGTTATCAACATACTTTACCACTTGTTCAGAGTTATCAACACACTTTACCACATGTTCAGAGTTTTCAACACTCCAAATATGATGATTTTGAAGAGCAACTGTGATTGCGTCAAAAGATGGAACTCTGGAGAGACTTAAATGACTGAAGTCGGGTTTTGGTAAATACAGGCATATCCTTTTGAAATTTCATTCCCTGTGCTTTATTAATTGTCATTGCAAAGGCCAATCTGGTAGGAAATTGTCTTCGTGTAAAAGTAAATGGTACATTTGAGTCCAATTGTGTGAGGGAAATCCGGGGAATAAGGACAGTTTTTGCGGTAGCTGATGCAATAGTTAGACAATCTAGCACATTGCGGTAAATGTTGGTAAATGTCAGTCTTGTGCCATTACATAGACCTCTTTCTGGCATGAGGTTTCTGAGAAGCATTACAACTGAACCAATTTTATTTTTGAGTTGATGCGGTGGCATGCCAGTGGGAGGAAAGCTGTTAAGTAATACTTTGGGGAATGACAGTTGATCTGCGGGATCTTCAGTCATGACGTAGTCAACACTGATGAATGTTGCTTCATCGGTAGGGTATACGTTTCAAGACTTCTTCATTTAGATATAGGGAGTCTACTTTTTTGACGCTTAATATACCTCGCGCACTGAGTTTTTCCGGATTGACAGTTGAGAAGTCGATGTCACTATATAATTGTTTAACGGGATTAGAATTATCAAGAAAACATTGTAAAGGTAATGTAACACATGTTAAATTTTTCCGTCTCCTGATTCAAGGAGCAGTTTGGCGAAATCTTGTTCGTGAGGAAGAGCTCTCGTATTTGTTTTCAATGTAAGGACATGCATGTTATGCCACAAAAAGATGTGTTTTAATGCAACTGGCGACTGTAAGTGCTTGGGAGCCACGCATTATGATAGTTAAGATTTTTCGGAAACCCCCACCCAATAGTATTGTTTTGCCTCCGAATGGCTGCGTGTCAACTGTGAGATTACGTAATAGCCTATCAACTGCTTGGAATGCGTATGTATGTGTCATTGGTCCTCGTCCCATATTATCACTTTGGATTTAAGAAGATGTTGAGCGTGGAGTGACGTAGGTTAGATGTGGCATGTGGAAGTCGTGCTCAGTCGTGTGCAGTAGGTCAACCTGCTAAGAATGTTGCAGCTGTTCATGTTGATGATACCGTTGTAGGTATGTCTCGCCTTTCTCGATGGTATGAATTAAGGTTTTGTAGACGAACGTTTTGACTGTTCCTGCAGGACCATCTAAGAAGAAGCATGTTTGTCGCGGATGGGAATGGCTGTATGCAGCGTTTAAAAGTGTGTCAACAGCGTGTTTTAGTTCTGTGTTGAGTTTTTGTAGTGTTCTATAGCGAGGGACAGTTCAGCATGAACGTCGAAGATGTTCGATGAATGAGGCCATGGAAAAATTTCAGTGGCGGGTAGTTGTAATTTTTGGAGATTCAGGCAATGGGGTTGCAGCATGTCATTAATTTCCGCGTGAGCATACATGTAAGCGGTGTGTGTCCAATGTTTACTGAGGAGGTCCTCAAAAAGGGGTACCTTATGTGTCCTAAAGTCCTGTGAAATGTCCTGTGGCTCACCGAAGACACGGACGAAAATGAAAATTTTCTCGCAAGGAGAATTGCATCTTAATCTGGGATGTCTCTGTAAGAGTATCATGACATATCTTGTCATATTTAAGAAGACCTAATTTTTGGCATGCTTCTTTGAAAGTGTTACATTCGTTGCCATTGAAAATTTTCAGATGGTGAAAACTTGTGACGCATACACGACGGGTAAGGATAAGTCGGAGGAAATAACGTTAACTGATGCAACATTCATTCTACCGATCACTTTTACATCTCCTCTGATTCTCTTTATCAATTCCCCAGGGGATTATTGAAATGTTTAATGTTGGGGGAACATCCGTATAATGTAACTTCGCAGCTTCTTTATCTGTCTTGTTTAGTTCAAATCATACTAAATGCATGTTATTTTTGTTGGCTTGTCTTTGTAGCGCTTATTCTTCACGACCCTCCCGAAAGAAGATGATTAGTTGTTCTGGCAAGTGAACTGGTAATTGTTTAAAATTGTGAGATTTTTTAGGAAAGGCTTTACTCGTTCAAACGCAACACAGCCTCAGCAGCACTCACGTACCTACCTTCCAGGAAATTATGTATTTCTATATGTTGGAAAGCACCTTCGCCAGTCTCCTTGTGTAGGGCAATAGATGCAGCGGTGTGTTCTTTGTAGACATATTTATATAGCTACTTGATATATTGAACGGACGCGCAAATTTCAACATTAATATTAGCATTACACGTTTGAGAAAGCCAGGGATTGTAATGAAACTATCCAATGGTAGTCGAATTGCCACCAATGGCAGTTCTCCCTTGTCTTCGGTGTTATTCGGGATATCGTTGGGTGTTTTCTTGAGTTTAAGGTTGAAGTCCTTTGGCAAAGTGTTGATACATGTTCCGTCTTTCATGCAAGGCGAGTAAACGTTGAGCGTTCGTAAAGACCATGCACCATACGTTTTGTGACAATTTGAAAATGTCTAGGGTTAATTTCGGGATTCGGAAGCTCAGCGCAGACATATTTGTGTATATCATCTTTAATCCTTATTTTTTTTATTGCGAATCAAGTGTAATTAACGTATGGCAATAAGACAATCCTCATTTTTGAAACGCAATAACGAAGATGTAAGCGATAACATTGCCGAATATATTCCTATTCAGACTATCGGCTAGGCAATCTTGCAGTTTGATATGAAAGACGCGAACAACGATGTTAGGTCTGTGTTCTGGTCGCTCATGATGGGAAATTGCATTAGAGATTTCCGGCCAAATAGGATTGCAGGCTAAGGTTAGAAATAAGTAATTCATTTAACATTTTCATTCATTAGACAGCCGCAATGGGTCTGTTCCGTATACTGGAAAAAAATAGGATGTCCACCGCTGCTTCTAAATATCATCGGGTCTTTCCACACCAACATGCACAGCACAGAGCTCTTCGATGGTGCCACCTCTAAACCCTTAACAGTTTGTAGTGGAGTCAAACAGCCACGTACTGCTGCGTTCTGCCACCAACACGTGTTGGTATCGTCTTCTCAGTGCTACCGCAACATGCTTTCGAGGACTTTTCTGAGGGTGTGAACATTGATACCAGGGTGGATGGAGGGCTATATAACATCAGCCGTTTCCATGCGTAGAGCAAAGTGGAAACTGTGATAATCAGAGAGTTGCTCTTCACGGGTGACACAGATTTCACCTCACATACAGAGGTAGGACTCCAACAGCTGGTCAATAAATTCTCAGAGGCTTGCAAGGAATTCGATCTAACGATAAGCCTTAAAAAGACCAACATTATGAGACAAGGCACAGACTGCCTCCCAGCAATCTCCAATGAGGGAAACACCTTGGATTTTACCTAACTTGGCAGCAGGATCACAAGAACACTCTCGATGGAAAAGGAAATATAATCCAGAATCGGAAAAGGCCGCATAGTTAATTGCAAGGCTAAATAACAGATAGTGTAACAAATGAGCATTCCCACTGATAGGACGAAAATCACTGTGTAAGAGGCCTGCGTTCTCAGCACACGCCTTTATGTCAGCGAGTGCTGGACGATCTATGCGTAGCAAAAACAAAATAGCTTAACAGTTTCACCTTGCAATGCTTTCATAGCATCCCACACGTCAGTGGCAGGATGAAATCACAAATTTGGAGGTACAAAGGAGGAGCCATATGCTGAGTATGCACTCAACCCCTGAGTGAAAGGCGCCTGCGGTTGTTTGGGCCATGTTCACAGGTTGGGCTTGGAGCGAATTCCAATAGCCCTGCTTTATGGTGAGCTGGCAACTGGTGAGAGGAAAAGAGGTCCCCCCTATCTGCGCTACAAGGACGTCTGCAAGAAATACATGTCGTTGACACGCATCGATCACAATATGTGGGAGTCCATTGCGGAGGAGCAAACACTGTGGCGAACAAAAGTTCGTAAGAGCATTCAAGTTGCGGAAGCCAACCTCACCGCCAGGAGTGAAGAGAAAGGAGCCGGGAGAAAGAGGAAGGGGGTAGATGGAAACATGAATCAATGCCATCGTCCCCCAGAGGACGGACGGATGCTTTAGAATACTATATTTTAGGATACTTTTTACGGAAAAATAGGTAAAATTTGTTGTTTCCTGACGACTACTTCTTTAAAAAAAATATTTATTGAAAGCGATTTAAGATGTCCATTGAGATTTATTTAACTTACAATAAAGAATAGAAGAACAAAACCCCAAGTAATAAAAGAGCAATTGGCAATAAATTTTAACCTGGACATAAAAACAAAGAAATCTAAAACAACTATAGAAACATGAATATAAACTTTTTTCTTATACTATGTGAAAGAACAAACTTAATAATTTTCGTTTTATCTGTCATTGAAATCGGGTGTAAAATAATACTAGATACGACCCGCAGTATGGCATACGCAGTGAGAGAACGAAAACAAACAGCAGAACGAAGTAATGAAAACAAAGCAAGTAAACATGTAGACATGCGCAATGCTGTTATTGTTATTCCTCCCCCTTAACCACCCTCTTCTACTATCCCTTGCCAACCATAAATTGTGATTGGCTGAACCTAGCGAGGGTTAGTCTCGTTCGCAAAAAAAGGGTGAATCAATGGGCAGAAATAAACATTTTATAGGTTATTGCTGTGGCTTGAACCAAGGACTTTCCGCGTGCATGGCGGACGTGATATCTACTACACTACGAATAACACGTAATTCTGGGAAGAAACAAAGCAAGTGAACGCAACAAGCATTGTTGCCCTTCCCCCCACACTTTTAAAAAAATCCTTTATATTAAGCTCCTCTAGTGATGGTGGTTCGTCAAGCTGATCTAAAACTGGTTGATATGGCATCTTCTCTAAAGCAGTCAGATAATACTATAATTCTATGTTGCATAGAATTATAGGTAGTACTCAGTCGAGGGCTGCAACTGTTTTTCATGTTCTGTGATCATTTCACCTCACTTTGACTTGAGTGGAGCTGACTTGGAGATTGTGGGTCCAGTGGCCTTTTATGCATTCGTACATTTTTTATATCTCCCTGATCGGCAGCAGATTGAATGCCTTTACAGATGCTAAACCAATATGCGCCGTGCTGCCTTGGTCTTTCTGATGGAAGTCCTTGCCTGATAAAAGTGTAGTTGGCCTCAATTATTCTGCCGTTGTCAGTCAGCCATGTCTCCTGCAGGCACGCAATATCGAAGCCGAATATGGAAAGTTCCATGTCGAAGACCGCTGTCAACATCATATCTTCTGTATATGAAGGGTCAGAGTTAATATCAGGGCACAGAGTACGGACATTCCAGCTTGGTAAGCGAAGTGCTGGAAACTTCTTTCTTATTCTTTTAACTGGTGCTTGGGTTTTTGCTCACTTGTTGAGTTGATCACTATAATCCCCATGCAACAAATGGGGCAGGCGAGGCATGGCGGAACATCACCTTACTGGCTGGGGTCTGGCCAGATTAAGGTGGCGGTAGATGGTCAGTGTGACATGGCGATCTCTCCCACAGTCTGGAACGACCCCTGGAGCGAAACTCTTATTTAATTGAGCAATGGCTTATAACCGTTAACTACTGTACACGTATTGTTCCTACGCCTTGCAACGAAGCTGGAGTGACTAATCCAGGTTTGGGAAGAGGAGGTCACGATAGTCTAGGCAGAGCTTTGAAGAAGACCAGCTGTTGCCCAGGCAGCAGGCCCTCTCTCTACACGCAAATGGTGATTCCATGGGAACAACATAGCTGATACAATAAGGGGCCATCTGCATCACAGGAGTTGCCACATATATGGTGCATTCGCAATAAAACTGTCTCCATCACCTGATTTTCTGTTAGGGTTTACTCAGTCTCTCCACGAACAGGTGTAGCCGCGAGACAGCGTAGGGTTGAGATTGGAGTTTCTCTCTCCTAGATGAGCTACCTATAGTTTACGAGCCCAATCTGCTCGAAGCTACTGGTTTTAAGGCGCCAGCGGTCCGCTTTCACCCCTTCTCTTGTCAGTTGAAGCGTGATCCGACTGACTTGGTTACAAGTCATTAGAGAAATACAGGAGTTTGACTTCGGTTAGCAGAGGCTATTTTGAGTAGCAAGCAATAGGGATGTTTCGAGAGGAATGGATGCTTTTTTCCCTATTCCCACCACCGGTATTACTCATATGGACGATAAGCTTGCAAAGATATCCATGAATTACCAATTTAGAACTATGTATATTCAAGAATGGTTACACAGGAAATCTTTGATGGATTAAAACGAAAAAGAACATTACCTTGTAGTGAATTAAATAATCAAATTAAGCGATCAGGCAGTATACTGATGTCACTATATCAAATTAGGAACTTAATGAAATTCAAAGTGAAACATTGTTAAAGCTAGTCGCTGTATTTTTTGTTATTAACTACTATTGTTTTGTAGAAGCCTAATCAGACATACATGTCTTCATTTCTCAAATTTTTTGTTTGTTGGACATTTTGACTACTGAGGGTTCAAACCTGCAAATTTCGACCTAGTGATTTTCTTGTCTCCACGAAGTTTCCGACCCGGGCAATTCTACCACGGACTGTTCGATCATAACATTTTTCAACCGTGGATGGTTCGACCACCGACGAAATGAAAAAAATGTATTTCAAATATTGA
Organism: Ampullaceana balthica; assembly: GCA_944989445.1. Lineage (NCBI taxonomy): Eukaryota > Metazoa > Mollusca > Gastropoda > Lymnaeidae > Ampullaceana > Ampullaceana balthica. The sequence goes on from CALYLW010001449.1 coordinate 392,086, forward strand.
AACCGAAATATAAAACTAGAGATTATTAGCATAAAACGATTCGAAAGACTGTGGATACTTCGGTTGGGTGGAGAGATCAGGAGAGATCTAGCGAGATCAGAGAATGGACGTTGGCTCGCACATGTTACAAGGGATAGAGTAGGTGACGACCACAGGGCATGTGTTGTCAAGAATTATGGAAAAGATAAATAATGGGAGTGGGGGCAGAGAGAATGTAGGTACCTTTATAAAGGACAATCTGACCATATGCCCTTTTTTGTCCGATTACATGGAAAAGGGGGGGGAGTCGAGTCCAAATTATCTGCTCAACATAACTTAATCAGAAAATTACGTATTTCCTAAAGTAGAAACGAAATCTACCTTGGAATACCACAATTATCACAAGCATAAATATGCATATAATGTTGACTTGTTGTTAGTGTATATACTTTTGGCCATCATCCAATCAGGGATTAAAAACGTTACAAGTTGCTATTTCATTTTTTTTTACTAAGAATAAATTTAGTTACAATAAATAAATAAATAATAAAATAATAAGAGATAATCAAATTTGACGATGTAGAAACGAAGGGTTCGAAACGTCTATGCTCGAAACTTCTTGTGATCGAAACGTTCAGTCGAATTGGCAGAGTCGAACATTTCCGCGGTCGAATCGTCCGGGGTCAAAACATCATGGAACCTTTAACATGTATACAGTCTCTACTCAATGTTATTAACTCAGAGGTAGGGAAGGGATATGTGTTATGTCTCTTTGTTATAGGATTTTTGCCTTGCACAGAAAAATGACTGGATGAAATCAATTTCAATTTTGTATTCCTCTAAAGTACAACTGGGCGTTCTTCATAGACATGGCGGATACATCTTATACTAACACTGGTTTACAGTAACTCAGTGTACCTGACTAATACATTTACTGTGTCATGATTAAAGCTATCCTTATAACTCTCTAGTAACTTCACGTATATTTTAACTACTAAACATGTCTATAGCCCCGGTCCAACCGTCTTGGGCCTCGCTTTACTGACTGCTCTTTTCCGACTGCTGTCACAGCCAATATTTAATGGTATTATATTATTTGTGTCTTAAGAACAGAAATTGGACTAAATTTAGGAGTTAAACCTAGCCAGAGGCCAGCTTGAACCTTGCTGATGACTGAACTGTGACTTGACCCAACCCAATTTACAACGAAAACAATAAGTATGACTTGCAGTCGATCGTATCCAAACTAAACCGGACTTTTTCTTAACAAAGAGTCTCCAACGCAAATATGTAGAACCGAGACAGTTTTCTGATAATGACAAAACGCTATTTAATTTAGAAGTGCTTACAATTATAAAATTAAAATATTGAATTTGTTTAAGTCAAAAATGACTCATAATTATTTTTCTTTCTATTGACAACAGGATTTCACGCGATCGTTAAAACATATTACAAAGAATGAAATGCTAAACAGCAATACGTGTTTTACTCATTTATCTTCCAAGCCTAGAATTCAAATGCGATGTGGGTAAGGCATTCTGTTTACTTATTACAAAGTACAATAAGTAGTGACAAACAGAAGAAACAATACATGAATCAATAACTTATATGTCGAAAAATAAAATAGAAAACATAGGTTTTTTTTAATATATACATATCTATATATATATCTAATATATAAAGCTCAGTTGGTGTTTGTAACTTTGTATGTTTGTATGTTTCACTTTTCGACTTTCTGTTATACAGCCACTGAAAAACCAAATGACGGACGGGGACCAAATTTGGCAGGACGGTTCCTTTTACCCTGAAGATGGTTTTAAGTTAGTTTTTGCAATTGTCCCTTTTGCCCTAATGCCGTTAATTAAATACTCAGAAAATGCAGAGACAAAGAATGAAAACTGCAAACTCATTTCTATATTGAACATCTTTACGCGGACGTTCAAATTCCGTTCAAAGCGAGTTATTTTTTATGAATATTTTTTTCCCCTATACTTTATTTTTCAGCGGTGCGCATTCAAAAAATTTATATTGTCTATCTACGGTGCGCACATTTTCGTGTACGCTTCTTAATTTGAGCTGTGCAGTACAAAGAATTGTCAATTTCTTTACTGGTACTTTCTATATATTAGATAGACACGTAAACATATTTAATTACAACTGCCACACGATGCATTAGGTTTAATTGTTCACACGTTTAAATTTAATTGCAAATTTGTTTTAATTATTTTGTTCCATAACTCGACATTTAATAAAAACCTATTTATGTAATAACTGTGTCAATTTATTTTTTCAAGGCTTGATTTTTAGCGGTGCGCGTTCTAAAATCTTTTATCGCCTGATTACCGTGCGTACATTTTCCTGTACGCATCTTAAATTTAGCTGTGTCCTATTAATATAACATTTATATTTTGTTTGTCTTTTACATAAGCTATACACATATACAATTTAAACTTAGGCTACCGGACCTATTAACATTGTAGATTAAACTAAATATATATTCTATCTATATATTTATATATATATATATATATATATAATTTTTATATTTTTTGTTTACTTTAAGACGTTTTTACCCTTTTTGATTTTACATGATGTAGACA